>VYZU01034891.1:14274-26631 GCA_013401355.1 Ceyx cyanopectus
TTCTCCCCTGCAGCAACTTTCAGAATAGAAGAAAACCACTCCTTGACTGTTTTTATTTCTGCTGTTCCTGCTAGGGTGCATCTCCATCTTGTATGCATTTATCATATAAGTATGTGAGAAGTCCAGGCCTATGAGCAAGAGCTAGATCTGTGGCTAGCAAAATTTCAGTGAAAAGGATCATGCCTAATACAAATGGTTTCTGCCCAAAGTGAGGTTCTCTGTTACTGTGAATGTCAAGTCCAGCACCTATTATTTACATAACACTAACGTAAAGACTAGGTGTCAAGGTTCTTTATAACGTTACAGGCTGCTTAAGAGATTAAGTTAGTGCCAGAAAATGTAGTCATGGATGGGAACTGACATGAAGTATCTCCTGGGGTTCCAGATATGGCCCTTCCATTGGCTGTAACAAGTGGCCATGAAAGGCATGCAGCTCACAGACCTGTATACAGCTACAATACAGCTTCAGTAGGTAAAGCCAATTGGTCTTTGGAGATCCACTGCCACCTCTACATCGCTTGCAGCTGGTTTCTTTTGAGGAAGACTTACAGCAGGCTTTGCAATGGCCTGGAAAGCCTGGTACTGGCCAGACTTTTCATAGTATAAATGTGACTATCAAAACATTAGTCTTTTTCTTCTGCTCCTATATGGTACTGACAATCCTATTTTGCAGGCAGTGTTCTGTATGTATTTACTGAAATACATATTTAGACAAAGAATTATTTAAAAATGCTCTGTTGCCAAGACACTGAATGAAATGTACTAGTGCTACCTACAAAGACAACAATATGATNGTTTCTGCCCTATAATAGATGGCATATACTTTTGTTTCTCATGTTGAAGGGTAACATGTACATTACAAAACTGCTTGCACTAATACTTTACACAGAGGAATAGTTCTGTCAAAAATACAAATACAAAATATGGCCTACATTGTGGCAATGCCTGCCAGCATTTTTTCAATTCAAAATTGTGATTTGTTTGTTCTTTTGGGTATAGTATGCTAGGAATATTGAAAATCTTCTTGACCTCTGAATGAATTCTGTTATTTTATCAAAATATGTAGTTGCACTCATCTACTAATTACTTTGGGTTAATGGGTGGAATTGATCTTAAAGGTCTTTTCCAACTTAAACGATTATATGATTCTACTTAGCAAAAAAATGCATGCTTACCTTATCTCATCATGTGCATGTGACTCAGTAATGGTATAATTTATATAGCAGTAAGAACCATATAATTCCCATCTAAGTATTAATTATATTTGTGTCAACCTTTGAAGTGTTGACTGATGCTTACAGTTGAAAATTTAGTATTTACAGAAAATCTAAGCAGTTTTAATAATTTGGANGCAAAATTTCAGTGAAAAGGATCATGCCTAATACAAATGGTTTCTGCCCAAAGTGAGGTTCTCTGTTACTGTGAATGTCAAGTCCAGCACCTATTATTTACATAACACTAACGTAAAGACTAGGTGTCAAGGTTCTTTATAACGTTACAGGCTGCTTAAGAGATTAAGTTAGTGCCAGAAAATGTAGTCATGGATGGGAACTGACATGAAGTATCTCCTGGGGTTCCAGATATGGCCCTTCCATTGGCTGTAACAAGTGGCCATGAAAGGCATGCAGCTCACAGACCTGTATACAGCTACAATACAGCTTCAGTAGGTAAAGCCAATTGGTCTTTGGAGATCCACTGCCACCTCTACATCGCTTGCAGCTGGTTTCTTTTGAGGAAGACTTACAGCAGGCTTTGCAATGGCCTGGAAAGCCTGGTACTGGCCAGACTTTTCATAGTATAAATGTGACTATCAAAACATTAGTCTTTTTCTTCTGCTCCTATATGGTACTGACAATCCTATTTTGCAGGCAGTGTTCTGTATGTATTTACTGAAATACATATTTAGACAAAGAATTATTTAAAAATGCTCTGTTGCCAAGACACTGAATGAAATGTACTAGTGCTACCTACAAAGCCAACAATATGATCTTCTTTTTCCTTCTGCTCTAAAACATGCAAAGTATCATTAAATCAACAAGTATGCTTTACTTGATAACATGTATCTACATTAAGAGTGGCTGATTTCAATGTGTTTTGAAATGCTTCAAAAAGGTCAGATGCACTGCTTGTCACTGCTGTTCTTTTATACTCTGTGATGTCATGGAACACTTTGAAGCACAAAGAAGGAAGTTTAGGTAAACTTGCAAAATTCAGTGTAAAAAATAAAATCCCATTGCATCCCTGTTTGAAGATATAAAATAGGTAAAACTTTCAGAGATTTTATTCTTCCATTTAAATGTTTTTGTTGGTCTGAGTTCTTCAGAAGAATTGAAGGAAAGAAACGCTTTGATTCACATGATTTCGGTCAGAAGGGTCTGATAGTCAGTGGAAGAATTTTTCAGTACTTCCATTGGAACAAGTGGGATGGGGATATTCTGTTCACACACCACAGTCTCATACAGGGGAGCAGCCTCCAGAGTGAGAGATGACAGAGAGATTGATGAAATGGGCTGCTGCAAGTCCTGCAGCCTGACTGCATAATTTGCAGCTTGTCCTATAGTCCCAGATGCTGCTTCCTCTTCCAGGCTAATGTTTATAGATATTTCATTTCTCTGACAAGGGTCCGTAAGAGAATATGGGGGGGGATCATCTGTGGGAATATATATTTGTGTTGCTCCTGGCCCCACACATTCATCGTAGCTGAAAAAAAAAAATAAATTTCATTAGATTCCTGTGAAAAAATGCCACAGTACATTATTTTCAGCACAACAGGGGCAGGTAAAGTGAGAAGAAAAGGNAAAGGTCTTTTCCAACTTAAACGATTATATGATTCTACTTAGCAAAAAAATGCATGCTTACCTTATCTCATCATGTGCATGTGACTCAGTAATGGTATAATTTATATAGCAGTAAGAACCATATAATTCCCATCTAAGTATTAATTATATTTGTGTCAACCTTTGAAGTGTTGACTGATGCTTACAGTTGAAAATTTAGTATTTACAGAAAATCTAAGCAGTTTTAATAATTTGGATGATACTTCCTTTTAAACACAGTTCTGTATTTACTATACTCATTTTTTACATATCAGTGGGGGTAGTAAATGAAATCTAGTTTATCAATGTAAAACTTTTTCTCAGTGAAAATACCTCTAACAGATTTAATGGAGATGAGCCTCTGGTAATTCTGCTAACTAGTACTGGCTGAAAATGTACTTTAGTCTTTGTCTGGAGATAGGGCACTTCTGTACTATGCAGGATTTAATCCTTGCATCTGCAGTTTATTTCTGCTGTTCCTGCTAGGGTGCATCTCCATCTTGTATGCATTTATCATATAAGTATGTGAGAAGTCCAGGCCTATGAGCAAGAGCTAGATCNAAAATGCCACAGTACATTATTTTCAGCACAACAGGGGCAGGTAAAGTGAGAAGAAAAGGGTCATCTGGTGTTTTGTTCCTCAGCCCACATTCTTGCTTACCCTGCCATATGGGACACTTGAGAGTGTAATACTTAACTGCCCATCTCCAAATAACTAAGATAATCCCACAGGTCTCAGTGAAAGTTCAGACCCCCTATCCTTCTTCATGGAAGTAAGGTGTGGCAGCACTGTTCAGCTGACATGCCTGGGGAGGATAAACACAGCTCTTTACAGCCAGTTACAATGGAGCAGAAAGAGTAACACTACAGGCTCACAAAGCTGTGCATGCTGTACCAGTTGCTAAAATGCAGTGAGGGTTCATTCCTGCTCTCAGCTGCTTATAAATAGCTAAATTGAAAATGGCTGGGGAAAAAGAAAGTTGTGTTGCCATTTTACAGTTATGAAATAACATCTAGAGAGCTTTAGATGGAGCCTAAAATAGAGTATCACATCAAATGCTGTCCTCCTGACTCACAGGTCCCTGGTGCTCAGCCAGGCATTGCAATGCAGTGGGTTGTCTGGGTTGCAAATCTGTACTGGCAGAGGCAGCAGGATTTCTTGCTGAGGTGCAGTACTGTGATGAATAATCCTGACAGACTCATGCTGGTCATTCTGAGACTTGGCAGACTTTCTGTCATGTTTGGGAAAGCAAGAGGGACCAATTTATGGGTTTTCTCTGAGGAGACAGCTCAGGTCTCTATCTAGGCTTTGTAGGTCTGCGTGTGCTGCCAAGTTAGAGTCAGAATGAAACTATTATCTCAATACTCCACTACCGCTCGGTGCTTGCTGTCCTGCTGCGAATGCAGACAGGGACCTTACTAGATTGGAGGTCAGACTGAACAGCCTAAGGAGACCCACGAGGGGTAAATAAAGAGCCTGGATAGGACTGTGTGTCCTGCTTGGGTTTCCCCATGTTGTGCATTGCAGGAAGGGGATGGGAATGGACAGACTCGGGATTTGTGTGCTTGTGCTGTCCTGTGCTGGTACTGCCCAGCCCTCAAAGCCTAAGGGCTCTGAAGAGATGCACTATCTCTGCAGGGCTGAATCAGAACAGCTGAATCTGGTCATTACCTGGGTGGTCTGGCTGGCTCTCCTAGCTTTGCCTGTTTGTCCACAAACAAAACTGACTCCACTTTTGCTATTAAACCAGCCCACGTATAGGAGTCTGAACAAGGGTCCCATTTTCCTGGCTTATTGGCTACAGAAAAGAAAGAGCCGTAACATCATGATTTTCAATGTTGGACCTGCCTTGTTTGAGGCTGCCTTGTTTAACCATTTCACAATCATTTTAAATCCAAATCTGAAGGAGGGAATGTTTCCTGTAAAAAAAACTTTGCCTACTCAGTTAACCTAAAAAACAGTTCTGAAAACAGACAAATTAAGAAGCCTTTTCCTCAACCACACTGTTAGAGCTATTAAGATCTAGGATATTTCCTGAAACTTAGGATATTTAGCATATATCTTCCCTGTAGGCTCCAGGCAGTCATTCTGCCCTCTGTAATTGCATTACTGTCAGGCTAAACCTATGCTAATAAACACCTACCTGTAGATTCTGACTTGGTTAGATTGAGCTTGAACCTACTGCCTTCAACAATGGAGGCTCTCTGCCTTAGAAAAATACTTGGTTCTGCTGCACTCATTCATACCTTTCCCTCAGTGTGCTCCTTATAATTTTGATAGCAATGATCCTAGTCCAGGTGATGGAAGTGGTTTTTGGGGAAATGAAAAGTAAGAAAATGAATTATTAGTACTAGGCTACTAAATAACTCATATCTGCAGGTGCTTCTATTTTTACCTTTTTGTCTTCTATATTCATGAGGATAATAGTTTTAAATTCAAACTAGAAAAATTTGCTTTCCTTATCAGAAGGAATGGTATTCAAAAACATCATGCTGTCTGAAGATCCTGAATAGGGTTGCTACATACTTCAGAAGCAAGTCCCAGCATGTAGGAGGTTGAATTGCCTTTACATAGCATGTGGAAAAGATTTTAGTCTGGCCTCTACTAAGCTCACTAAAGCTTTCAAGCATACTTGATATTATTTTAAAAGACCTTATACCTCAGTCAGAAATTGAGGATCTGATGTCCTCAGCTCTTCATGAAGTCAGCAAGAGTAAAGGAAGAGTTACTCTTTGCAATATTACTTATTATGAGCTGCATCTTTACTTAATTTACATTTTGCTGACCCAAAGCCCAGTTAATTTACTGACTTAATCAGGCTAATGAAGAGCACCTACTGGGTCCTGTTACCATAGTAAAAGAGTTTCAGTTTTGAAAAGCCCACAGTAATGTCAGTCTCAGGGTTGAAAATTTTGAATCCTTTTGCTGTGATACAAAAGAAGCAGCTTCTCTGTCTCCTGATTCTGGGTCCTGGCCCAGCACAAGGGAAATCTGCCACTGACCTAAAGGAGAAATAAAGCACAGTATGAACCTTCTAATTACTGTTATCTGATCATTTGCATTTCTTTCCCTGGGATTTAATATATTTCAAGGACTGTATCTCAGCTCACAGAATCACAGAATGTTAGGGGTTGGAAGGGACCTAGAAGATCATCTAGTCCAACCCCCCTGCCAGAGCAGGATCACCTAGACTAAGTCACCCAGGAGCACATCCAGATGGGTCTTAAGTGTCTCCAGAGAAGGAGACTCCACAACCTCCCTGGGCAGCCAGTTTCAGCTCTGAAGAACTGAAATGATTGGTGGGATGAATAGCTAAATGATCTTTTGTCAAGGATATTTTTTTAAGCATCAAGACAAATGGGTAGCAAATTATGGTANAGATATAAAATAGGTAAAACTTTCAGAGATTTTATTCTTCCATTTAAATGTTTTTGTTGGTCTGAGTTCTTCAGAAGAATTGAAGGAAAGAAACGCTTTGATTCACATGATTTCGGTCAGAAGGGTCTGATAGTCAGTGGAAGAATTTTTCAGTACTTCCATTGGAACAAGTGGGATGGGGATATTCTGTTCACACACCACAGTCTCATACAGGGGAGCAGCCTCCAGAGTGAGAGATGACAGAGAGATTGATGAAATGGGCTGCTGCAAGTCCTGCAGCCTGACTGCATAATTTGCAGCTTGTCCTATAGTCCCAGATGCTGCTTCCTCTTCCAGGCTAATGTTTATAGATATTTCATTTCTCTGACAAGGGTCCGTAAGAGAATATGGGGGGGGATCATCTGTGGGAATATATATTTGTGTTGCTCCTGGCCCCACACATTCATCGTAGCTGAAAAAAAAAAATAAATTTCATTAGATTCCTGTGAAAAAATGCCACAGTACATTATTTTCAGCACAACAGGGGCAGGTAAAGTGAGAAGAAAAGGGTCATCTGGTGTTTTGTTCCTCAGCCCACATTCTTGCTTACCCTGCCATATGGGACACTTGAGAGTGTAATACTTAACTGCCCATCTCCAAATAACTAAGATAATCCCACAGGTCTCAGTGAAAGTTCAGACCCCCTATCCTTCTTCATGGAAGTAAGGTGTGGCAGCACTGTTCAGCTGACATGCCTGGGGAGGATAAACACAGCTCTTTACAGCCAGTTACAATGGAGCAGAAAGAGTAACACTACAGGCTCACAAAGCTGTGCATGCTGTACCAGTTGCTAAAATGCAGTGAGGGTTCATTCCTGCTCTCAGCTGCTTATAAATAGCTAAATTGAAAATGGCTGGGGAAAAAGAAAGTTGTGTTGCCATTTTACAGTTATGAAATAACATCTAGAGAGCTTTAGATGGAGCCTAAAATAGAGTATCACATCAAATGCTGTCCTCCTGACTCACAGGTCCCTGGTGCTCAGCCAGGCATTGCAATGCAGTGGGTTGTCTGGGTTGCAAATCTGTACTGGCAGAGGCAGCAGGATTTCTTGCTGAGGTGCAGTACTGTGATGAATAATCCTGACAGACTCATGCTGGTCATTCTGAGACTTGGCAGACTTTCTGTCATGTTTGGGAAAGCAAGAGGGACCAATTTATGGGTTTTCTCTGAGGAGACAGCTCAGGTCTCTATCTAGGCTTTGTAGGTCTGCGTGTGCTGCCAAGTTAGAGTCAGAATGAAACTATTATCTCAATACTCCACTACCGCTCGGTGCTTGCTGTCCTGCTGCGAATGCAGACAGGGACCTTACTAGATTGGAGGTCAGACTGAACAGCCTAAGGAGACCCACGAGGGGTAAATAAAGAGCCTGGATAGGACTGTGTGTCCTGCTTGGGTTTCCCCATGTTGTGCATTGCAGGAAGGGGATGGGAATGGACAGACTCGGGATTTGTGTGCTTGTGCTGTCCTGTGCTGGTACTGCCCAGCCCTCAAAGCCTAAGGGCTCTGAAGAGATGCACTATCTCTGCAGGGCTGAATCAGAACAGCTGAATCTGGTCATTACCTGGGTGGTCTGGCTGGCTCTCCTAGCTTTGCCTGTTTGTCCACAAACAAAACTGACTCCACTTTTGCTATTAAACCAGCCCACGTATAGGAGTCTGAACAAGGGTCCCATTTTCCTGGCTTATTGGCTACAGAAAAGAAAGAGCCGTAACATCATGATTTTCAATGTTGGACCTGCCTTGTTTGAGGCTGCCTTGTTTAACCATTTCACAATCATTTTAAATCCAAATCTGAAGGAGGGAATGTTTCCTGTAAAAAAAACTTTGCCTACTCAGTTAACCTAAAAAACAGTTCTGAAAACAGACAAATTAAGAAGCCTTTTCCTCAACCACACTGTTAGAGCTATTAAGATCTAGGATATTTCCTGAAACTTAGGATATTTAGCATATATCTTCCCTGTAGGCTCCAGGCAGTCATTCTGCCCTCTGTAATTGCATTACTGTCAGGCTAAACCTATGCTAATAAACACCTACCTGTAGATTCTGACTTGGTTAGATTGAGCTTGAACCTACTGCCTTCAACAATGGAGGCTCTCTGCCTTAGAAAAATACTTGGTTCTGCTGCACTCATTCATACCTTTCCCTCAGTGTGCTCCTTATAATTTTGATAGCAATGATCCTAGTCCAGGTGATGGAAGTGGTTTTTGGGGAAATGAAAAGTAAGAAAATGAATTATTAGTACTAGGCTACTAAATAACTCATATCTGCAGGTGCTTCTATTTTTACCTTTTTGTCTTCTATATTCATGAGGATAATAGTTTTAAATTCAAACTAGAAAAATTTGCTTTCCTTATCAGAAGGAATGGTATTCAAAAACATCATGCTGTCTGAAGATCCTGAATAGGGTTGCTACATACTTCAGAAGCAAGTCCCAGCATGTAGGAGGTTGAATTGCCTTTACATAGCATGTGGAAAAGATTTTAGTCTGGCCTCTACTAAGCTCACTAAAGCTTTCAAGCATACTTGATATTATTTTAAAAGACCTTATACCTCAGTCAGAAATTGAGGATCTGATGTCCTCAGCTCTTCATGAAGTCAGCAAGAGTAAAGGAAGAGTTACTCTTTGCAATATTACTTATTATGAGCTGCATCTTTACTTAATTTACATTTTGCTGACCCAAAGCCCAGTTAATTTACTGACTTAATCAGGCTAATGAAGAGCACCTACTGGGTCCTGTTACCATAGTAAAAGAGTTTCAGTTTTGAAAAGCCCACAGTAATGTCAGTCTCAGGGTTGAAAATTTTGAATCCTTTTGCTGTGATACAAAAGAAGCAGCTTCTCTGTCTCCTGATTCTGGGTCCTGGCCCAGCACAAGGGAAATCTGCCACTGACCTAAAGGAGAAATAAAGCACAGTATGAACCTTCTAATTACTGTTATCTGATCATTTGCATTTCTTTCCCTGGGATTTAATATATTTCAAGGACTGTATCTCAGCTCACAGAATCACAGAATGTTAGGGGTTGGAAGGGACCTAGAAGATCATCTAGTCCAACCCCCCTGCCAGAGCAGGATCACCTAGACTAAGTCACCCAGGAGCACATCCAGATGGGTCTTAAGTGTCTCCAGAGAAGGAGACTCCACAACCTCCCTGGGCAGCCAGTTTCAGCTCTGAAGAACTGAAATGATTGGTGGGATGAATAGCTAAATGATCTTTTGTCAAGGATATTTTTTTAAGCATCAAGACAAATGGGTAGCAAATTATGGTATTCAAGACCTGCCACTTTAGTGTTTAGTTCCTAATACCAATATATTAGTGTTAGGGTACTTTTTCTTCATACATATGACGGATAAAAAAAAAAATTATCTTTTTCTCCAAACTCCAATGCAAGTAATGTTCTTCTCTCATTGTTTTGGCAATTAAGATCACAGTTTAAAAACTGATCAGGGCTGTAATGAACACACGCCAGATTTTCAGTATAATAATTTTTTGGCACGTTCACAGTTGAACATCCACATCCTTGTGGACAAGGAGGCAACTACAAATCATTCAACTGTTTTTATTTTTAAACAAATTTTTAGATTTCATTAGCAGTTTATGATCTTGATACTCAGTTTCCCATATTCTCTGCCAAGCATGGTATCTTTGTAACACTGACACTGCAGACACCTATTGCTATGATACTAGTAGTGGAGGCTACAGATACAATTCTTAGCATTTTCTGTTGAGGATAAAAAAGAGATGAATTAACATCATAGAAGCAAATTTAGCTTCATATTTTAAGTGGAAAACAAAAACAGTNCTGAAGGTTTGGTGTATTTTACAGGCAGTCATGAGAAGGAAGGGGTTACTGACCATAAAATGTACTGTCTGAATTTTTTTTTTTTTTGGCTTTGTTTCTTATCAGAATAACTTCATTGTTATTGCAGATTATTCTGTTGAGTTTTTAAGGGATAATTATACTGGAAAAAGCAAGGCGGGCTGATGTCTGTTAACACCATCCTACCACATGTGTGATCTGCAAGGAAAAGAATGCTGCTTAAATACAGCAGCTTTTCAAGCTGACCACCTTGCTTCAGTATATTGTTGGGGGGTGTGGAATAACTTCATGAATTTGTCAGGCTTCATTGCAGTAAGTATTAGGATAGGTTTGTTGCTAAGGAAACCTCAAAGATCTTATTCAACTAGCTGTCATTCATAAATTATGAGCTACTCTCTGGGGAAAGAGGAAACTTAAAGAATTTTTTAAGATGTAAACAATAGCTAGTGAAAAAAAGGCAAATCTGGAGAATGAGGAATTATTTCTGAAACAGATGGTTTTTGTTTATTTTGTCCATTTGTTACATGTTACTACTCTGCTTAAAAAGTTCCGGTTGTACTTTTTTTGTTTTGCTGATGCTGTACTGTCTTTTAATAATGGTAAACAGAGTCACTAAATCTGGAAAATACGTGTGCTGACAGGTTTAAACTGTGATGAAAACACTACTTCTGGTTAGAAATGCTTAGTGCCTGTCTCTTTCAACAGGCTTTCCTGCTTTCACTGTTGAAGGTTTTAGTGGGTTTTGGTGTTGGTTACTTTTTTTTTTGTTGGTGTGTTTTGTTGTTGTTTTTTTTATTATATAGATTATTTTTCATGTGCAGCAATAGCTTGCACTTCCAGAGTGAAACTGGGACAGGTGTAGTAAGACTGGTCAGACGATAGTGTCCTAACACATATTTTTTTGATGACACAAACTGAGGAGAACTTTGTGCACTAGCCTCACAACACTCAGGCTGAGGTGTGAAAAGACTTCTGACGACAAATGGAAGCAGCAAGTAAAAAGAAAGAAAGGCATGGGTAGTTAAGAGGGGCAGAAATGCAACAAGAAGATACTGTCATTAAATTACTATAAACAAATTTAAGCTGGAAATAAGAAGGTTGCCATAATAATTAGGGTTTAGCTCTGTCCTTAGGTATTCTGCAATGAGTACAACAGGGACAAAAGCTCCTTGAAATACATATGGGATATGTAAATTTCTATTAAAAATGATTACTTGGAGCAGCAAAGGTGATACTGGGTAATTGCAGAGAACCTCTCAAGCCTATGTTGGTCTTACTGAAATGGCTTCCTGAAGGATGACCTGTTAGTACAAAATATTAAGGTGAAGGCAGCTTGAGGGAAAACCTGTCCATACAGCAGATGTAACTTGAAGGTGCTGTGACCAATGTGGTGGCATTTACATCAGTTGAGAACCCCACTAAGGCAGGGCTGTTTAGACATATAGCAGAGATGTGTGAAATACTAATCTAGATAGACTTGTTGGGATCTCACTTGCAGGCTCTGACCTCACAAGGGCTGTGAAATGTGGGTATCATGTAAAATTCCCCTCGCAGCAGAGAGCACCTAATAAAAAAATAAATTAACTTGTTTCTACATCTAGTAATAATTTGAGATAGTAGTAGGATGTGAAGGGAGTTTTGAAGATCTAGTGGCTCAGAATTTGCAGTTGAAAGAATGGGGAGTTTTATCTCATGTAATGATGTTGATTTAAAACTGTCATATCTCCAATGGTGTTTTTTTACTTCATTGACTGAAAATCTCAATAAAGGTATTGAATTGAGATCTGAACATAACCACAACTGTCCATCTCCTGCTTTGCCAACTCTCCTAATATGCCAGAAGCTACTTACCTTGCATGGTTTGGAAAAAAGTGGCCTTGGCAAAGGAACACAGAAAAACACAGGAACTTTTTAATGTTAGTTCCCTGCAAGACTAATTCTGTCTTTCAAGGAAATCTAGGAAGTTGGTTCAAGTCTTTTTCCCTCCAGCAAACATACTTCCTCAGACAGGTGGATGGAAAAGAATGTCTTAGAAAACACCTTGTGTAGTTCACTTTTTTGTTTGTTTCCATATTTAGAGGGGAATTAGTCTGTTCGTAAAACATGAGCATTTCCTTTTGCCACTTGAATTTTTAAATTGATTTGCCAGTTTAAACAATGCAGACTGAACACGGGCATTCAGAATACTGGAATTCATTAAACCTAAATAGGACATTTTTCTCTAGAATTGATCCTGTATTGATCAGTTAAGATGACCAGATGAGGTAGAATAAACACACTTAAACAAGAAAAAAAAATAAATAA
>VYZU01034894.1:0-28874 GCA_013401355.1 Ceyx cyanopectus
TTTTTTAACGTGTAGATTAATGTGAGAAATTAAAAGGGAATTATCTACAGTGTTCACACAGGCTCAAATTTTTTACTGAGCTACAAAACCACTCTTCAAAACAGACTGTTTTCTCTCTCCTGGGGACATTTGAGAACACTGGATGCAGAGGAACCAGAACTCCCCAATGAACCAGAAGTCATCTCTTAGGTTTCTTGGAAGACTCACTGACTGGACAGCTAGTGAATGACTGGGAAGTCTTCACAGCTGACTATCTTTAGAGTATTAGATTTATTTCTTTTTGAAAGAAAACCACAGCAAACAACAAAACCCACAAAAAGACTCTAGGGCAAGCATTTAGAAATTAGTTTACAAAAGGAAAAGCAGCATTTAGGCCTCATCCTGGATGGTCCTGCCCTACACTAGCTTGGAAAGTTACTCACAAGCAGGGTCTGTTTTGAACAGTAAGCTCATAAGTTTTATTGGACAGGTTTTTAATGAGAAGTCAGGCTAAGTTAAGTTATTTTATGTTTCTGTCATAACTGCACAAGTTCTAAAAACACCAGAGTTCAGTGTGATTAGCTTGAGCAAAATGTAACTGTTGAGAAGCCTGACAAGGCAGGTAACGAATGGCTCTCAACAAGGGGAAAAATATAAGATTTATTGAGTTGTTTCAGAGTTCAGAAAAGAACTGAGCTACATAAAAGTTTACCTAATAGTTTTACCAGTCATTAAAATTACTTACCAATTATGTAGTCTATATTAACCTATGCATATTAAATACTAGTCATCTGTTTAACTGGATTTTCTTCTTGCAGTCCTTTTTATTAGTCTTTATTATTAAGTATAATTAATTCCTAAAGTTGATAATTATTATTTAATATTCATAGGGAAAGAATGGCAATAGAGGGCAGAAAGAAATAAAGATGTTCACTGTCTCTGTCTGGGACAGCAGCTGTAGAATTTATTCCATGAACACAGCACAAGTGATCCAAACTCAGTTCCTGGGGACACACAGCTAAGGGCCAGAGCTAGAACAGGGGTGTGTTTCTCCTTGGGCTCACATGCCTGTTCCCAGAATAAATGAATTATCTTGAATTAACAAGGGCAGTCAAACACGTGTCAGTTGTAAACCAAAAAGGAAAAAACAAAGCTACAACAAAACAAGGTGGTGACAAAATGCAATAGAGAAGAGAATGATTAATAAGGCTGTAAAAGTAGCAAAACCAAACAAAAATGAAGAAAACCATGTGACAACAACAAAAAAAATCCACAACTGCAACGTAACACTTGGCTAAGATTAGGAGAGAATTCCTTTTCAGTCTGCTCCAAAGTCAGGTAAGCTCTGATAAAGCAGAGGAAGGGAGAAAAGACAATTGGAAGTAACAAAATAGGAAGTTAATTTTTTGCTTTTTCCTTTTTTTTTCCCCTCCCCTCTAAGAAAACATTTCCATTTTGAGCTTGGAAATTTCAGGTGGTGCTCAACTGAGGAAGCAGCATCCCACCACACAAAGGANCAGGAGATGGTTTTGCAGTCATTAAAGAAGCCTTCCTGTTTCAAAGCCAAACTAGTGGTCAGTGAAAGCATTAACTGCATGGAAAAGTAAAATATCTTTGGATTTGCATGGCTGAAGTCCCAGGAATTCAGCTTTATTAACTACCACCATTCTGACACCTCAGTCAAATGACCATATCAAAGGGAAAATAAAGTTATTTCTCATCTTCCTTAACTTCCATCCAGTCACCTAGCTCACTGGAATAATTTTAATTTAGAGAACAAAAAGCACACAAGGCTTATGCCTCCTCTTTGGTGTGGAAAATGCTGGATCTCTGCAGTTGAACAACCAGTAGCAGATCTGCTGGTCTGAGAAGAGCTGTTTCTGCAGCAACACTGCCTTCCAGAGCCATTCCATCTACTTCATCACAGGACAGCCCCAAGTCAGGAGTGGATGGAATCTTAGTTATCCCCCTTAGTGTCCCCCTGCACCTTTGCCCAGCAGACTGAAAGAAGGGGAGCTGGATTAGCAGAAAGATTGGTGAGGTAAAATGGCATACTCACAACAAAACTAGAAATGAAATTTCACAAACACAATTGTTTTGTTTTGTTTTTTTTAAAAACCAAAACCAACAGAACTCAGAATGATGATGGATATTTTTGAAAGGAACACATCAATTCAGGATTTCAATAAAATATCCCATTGTTTTCTCCCACCTCCCTTAAAAAGATAGCAAATGCTTGATAGATTCAGCCTTAAACAACCCAGCATGCCAGAAGAGATGGCTAAAGGGACCAGCTCTTTTTTCCTTCTATTTTTAATACTTATAGTACAAATAAGACAGCACAGAGAGAGGAAAGGGGAAAAAAAACCCAAACAAACTGTGATGCTCAAGGAGTTGGATAAATACACAACTAATCTCTCCCCTGTGACCTGGACTCATTATTGCTGATGACCCCACAGAAAAGAATACTAAAAATTATTTTTTGTTTTCCCTACACATTCCACAAGCTGACAGTGAAATATGTCAAGGAATTTTGGCTCTGTTAGAGATTANTCCAAAGTCAGGTAAGCTCTGATAAAGCAGAGGAAGGGAGAAAAGACAATTGGAAGTAACAAAATAGGAAGTTAATTTTTTGCTTTTTCCTTTTTTTTTCCCCTCCCCTCTAAGAAAACATTTCCATTTTGAGCTTGGAAATTTCAGGTGGTGCTCAACTGAGGAAGCAGCATCCCACCACACAAAGGAACAGTCCCTCTTGCTAATCAACTGGAATTGCTCACTTGGACTGGACCAGGATGGAGTTCAGGAAGCAGTTACATGCTCAGCATCAAAACCACCTGCAGTTTGAAGCCACATTTCAAGCCAGGAAGAACAGACAATTTTCCCCAACAGAAAGGAATCTAAAGAGCTTTGCTTTATATAGCTTTTTATATATATATATATATGTATANATTTTAATTTAGAGAACAAAAAGCACACAAGGCTTATGCCTCCTCTTTGGTGTGGAAAATGCTGGATCTCTGCAGTTGAACAACCAGTAGCAGATCTGCTGGTCTGAGAAGAGCTGTTTCTGCAGCAACACTGCCTTCCAGAGCCATTCCATCTACTTCATCACAGGACAGCCCCAAGTCAGGAGTGGATGGAATCTTAGTTATCCCCCTTAGTGTCCCCCTGCACCTTTGCCCAGCAGACTGAAAGAAGGGGAGCTGGATTAGCAGAAAGATTGGTGAGGTAAAATGGCATACTCACAACAAAACTAGAAATGAAATTTCACAAACACAATTGTTTTGTTTTGTTTTTTTTAAAAACCAAAACCAACAGAACTCAGAATGATGATGGATATTTTTGAAAGGAACACATCAATTCAGGATTTCAATAAAATATCCCATTGTTTTCTCCCACCTCCCTTAAAAAGATAGCAAATGCTTGATAGATTCAGCCTTAAACAACCCAGCATGCCAGAAGAGATGGCTAAAGGGACCAGCTCTTTTTTCCTTCTATTTTTAATACTTATAGTACAAATAAGACAGCACAGAGAGAGGAAAGGGAAAAAAAAACCCAAACAAACTGTGATGCTCAAGGAGTTGGATAAATACACAACTAATCTCTCCCCTGTGACCTGGACTCATTATTGCTGATGACCCCACAGAAAAGAATACTAAAAATTATTTTTTGTTTTCCCTACACATTCCACAAGCTGACAGTGAAATATGTCAAGGAATTTTGGCTCTGTTAGAGATTAAATACTACCTTGTGCTCCAGACAGTAACTACAGAGATGGACAGACCCTCTGATACCTCTGTCACACTGGTCAAAAGTGGAATTCTCACACTGGAAGACACTGAGGAATCAAAATAATTTCTACTGAGTGGTGAGAGACAAACAGCTTTCTGCTGGCAGAGAGCACAACAAAAGGACAGAACAGGAATAGAAACAGAACTGAATAGGAACTAACAATGGGGGGAAAAAAGCTCATTTAGCTGTCTACTCAGAAATAATCCAACCCAAGTTTCAACCCTCTGTACTATTTCCAACCAAGCAGAGCTCAGGGCAGCAGCCTTAGCTGCTGAGGCTCCACCCACCTGTCTAGAGAGACAGAGCTCAGGATTCTTTTTATCCCATGGAAATGGGAAGCAAGTTGTGCCACTGCCAGGAAGCACAAGTGTTTTCATTCTACACTATTCACTAAGCTTGTGTTGAGCTTCCTGGAGAGTTTGTGAAATAAAGATGAATGGCTCCACTTTTTTCCCAAGCACTGCTTGGAAAGAACATTCCCAACAGGAGGCTCTGCCCAGTGTGCCAGCACTGGAACAGGAAAGCTGCCCACAAACAGCACACTTATGCTTCAACCTGCTGGCAGCCACTTCCAAGCCAGTTAAGATGGCTGTTCCAGACTGACTCTTGGGGATCAGATTAACCTGAAGGAATTGCATTTTATAAAAGACACTGCACGTGAGGGCATAAATTCACCAAGAGGACTAAAGCAACTTCTTGCATCTTTAGTAATTTTGGTTTCAAAGACCGTATGAAGGAAGTCCCAAGTTTTAATCACAGCTTCTAAACAAGTCCACTGAAGGCAAGAAATGAGGTCAGATTGATACAGCTAAACTGATTGAAAAGCTTGATAAAAGACTGACAAACTCAGTTCCTTCTTTTCACAATAACAAATCAAGTTTCTGGCATCTGAGGAAACTGCAGAAAGATCCCACCTTCCTCACCACGAAGTTCTCTCTATCCTTTTGTGTGACTGCAAGCAAAGTCAAGCTCTGATCCCTTCTCCTTTTTCCCTCCCTTCTGCCAGCCAACCCCTCTGTTGCACAACTGTGCCTGTGGTGACCTCCTCTCTTACTGACTGATTCCAGAAGGGAATTCAAATAGAAGAGAGGGAAGCAAAGTCACTCAACAAAATCTGTTTCTTGTCAGGAGTGAGATGTCTGAGCAAGACTACCCGTGAAGAAACAGTGCAAAGAAAGTTCTCTGTTTTTTTAAAGCAACTTGTTGTAGTTAGGGTCCACACCACAGACTGAGGTCTGACAATGCCCTAATCATATCTAGATTGGCAAAAGAGATACTTTAAAATACATTCAGGAAACTTGTTTCAGAAATGCAAGCATGGTGCATGGCTTAAGTGCTGATAAATTCACTCTCAGCCCATGAATTTTAATGATGACTGTTCACTATGTAATACTTGCTACCTAGGGTCACCTAGAATCTGAGAAGCCCAATCATGCCAAACAAAGAATACTCTCTTTCAAAAGGGTCATTCTTCTTTCTCCTCATGCCACCTTTTTTTCTCCAAGCACAGAGAATGAGTCTTCAAATAATGATTCTATTGTACTGGACCTCAAGACTTTCCACTGTCTCTTCTACAGGAGAAAAGGACATATTACAATCCTACCTTAGTGAATGTGCAATGGCTAGAGTGTTCTTATGAAGAACACTTAAATACTCCACACAAGCAAAGTCACATGTGGCAGGTATAGAAATGGAGATGTATTTACACTGGTGCATCTAAGGATTCTTTTGCCACTTAATATGAAGTTCCTCCTGGGAATTGAAAACTCCATGCTATCCCACACTCCTCTGGCAATTCCAACGGATGTCTATTGGCATTTTGGCTGGCCTGCCAGGTATTCCCTGCCCCACAAGGCAAAGCCACTGCAGTCTTGTGGCAAGAGCTGGTCCCTTTTGGCCATTCTCGCAGGAACCTCACCAACCTTCCCACTAAAATGAACCAAGGGGATCGGTCGTAAAACGGGTCGCGCCCATCATTGAAGAGATCTGAGCCCTCCTCAGTTCCCACGTCGGAGCCAGTGTCATCCACAAAAGCCTCATCATCAAAGTCTTCCATCTCATCCTGCTGCTCGTCAGCCAGTTCCGTGATGTCGGAGTCAGCCGTGGAGAAAGTGGGGGAGGGGGTGCGATCAGCGAGACGCTCGTTCACGCAGCCGTGAAATATGGGGGAGCTGGACAGCAGTTAATGGAATAGCAATTAACAGAGAGAGGGGAAAAGAGAAAGCTTCATTGCACAGCCACCTGCTGTCTGCACAGAGACCACCTGAACAGCAAGCAAAGGTTTCAAACCCCATCTCTGCAAGGGAAGGGGGCTGCTAATCCAGTTAGGGAAAAGAGCATCCTTGGACTGAGCAGAAAGCAACTGAGAAATGAATCACAGACTCACAGAGTGTCAGGGGTTGGAAGGGACCTAGAAGATCATCTGGTCCAACCCCTCTGCCAGAGCAGGAAACAACAGGGAGCTATTGGAAGCAGTTCCATTTAACAGAGCTACAACTCTCACTTCCAACACACAGCAACTTTGTAAAGAAAAAGGTTGTAAAAGTGCAGCCAGCATCAGGAAATATGAAATAATCTCATCAGGTATCAGGTGTTTCCATAGGAAAATGTTTTTCATACCAGCTATTTCAACCACATATATAAGGTCCTGGATCACTTTTTCCTTCAGTTTCCAACATTCTTCACATTCTCAGCTCTGCTTCACTGACATTAGACCTTAAAATTTTTAACTTACTACAGGTTCAGTCAAATCAGGTTCTACAAGGTGACACCAGAACTGCAATATCCTAAAGCACCATTTCTGCTCTTTTTAGTTTAAGTCTATCAGAAATCCCTGAAAGGCAAAGCAACACAATTAACCCTGGTGGCCATACCATTTACAACCACATTCAAAGCTCATCCAAAACAAGAGTTACCAGTGCACCAGAAAGTTTGGATTTATCTTCACATACCTTCCAACAAGCTTGAACCAATGGAAACGATCATAGAAGGGGTCACTGCCTGTCATTGTGCTCTCACTCTCATCCTGGGCATTAGAGGCCATTTCCCCAGCTCTGTCGTACATCTCACGCATCAGGTCCAACCTCTGCCTGCACAGAAGAAGCAGAATGAACAAAAGAAGAGGGACTTTAAGAAGCTAGCAAAGTGGGGTACAGGGACTTCCCCTAAACCAAATCACACGTAGGAAAAGGAGAACAGAGGAGTCTGTAGCATTAAGTGTGGTGCTGCAGTAATTCTCTGAAGTGTGAAGAGATTCTGGGAAATATCTATCAGTATGTTAAGGGCAGTGTAGGGAGGATGGAGCCAGACTCTGCTCAGGGTCATCCAGTGACAGGACAAGAGGCAATGGGAGTCAGTTGGAGCACAAGAGGTTGAGGGGAAACACAAGGAGAAGCTTTTTCCCAGTGAGGGTGGCAGAGCCTGGCAGGGGCTGCCCAGGGATGTTGTGGAGTCTCCTTCTCTGGAGACATTCCAGACCTGCCTGGATCTGTTCCTGGGTGACTTGGTCTAGGTGACCCTGCTCTGGGATTGTGGTATTTTGTAGGCTAAGCCACCAAGCAGGAGGGGAGGTCACTGCAGCAGCTTGTGGAAATCTCTGCTTTCACCCAGACTTGCAAATATTCTTCTTCCACATCTTATTCTGGCGAGATTTTTGCTTACTTTTTTTGCCTCAATGTTAGTAATTTAAGCAAGGGGTTTTTTTGCATCCCCCTCCAGAAACATTGTCATTTTGATTCCTTGAACATAAGGAAGCTGTTTCTCCAGTAGCATGGACATACTTGAGTTTTTCTAAGGACCAGTAATGTGTTGCTCCATTCTTCAGATCCTGGACTTCCACAGCTACCACTGTACGGGGGAAAGGCCTGTTGGCCCGGGTCTTCTCCAGCTCAGTGGGGAACAGCTCTGGTGGCAGTGGTGAGTAGAGGGTGTCTGTCAGCAGGACAAACTGAAACTGCACCTGAGAGGACAAAGAAACATGACTTTAGTTCATGACACATCACAAAGAGGACAGCAACCTAACCTAAGGCAGCATAAGAAGCCACTTTGACTTTCATCTCTGAATAGATTCAGGGTTGGTTTTTTTTCATGGCTGGATTTGGGGGGTTTTATTGGTCTCAAAATGCTGAACATTTTTCATCTGACTGCACATTTAGTGTCAGAGCAAAACTACAGACCTAGGCCATCCTGCAGCATCCACTTCTCAAGGAAAGATGAATGACCAGATGAAGTTAAAAGCAGAAAAGGAAAAGAGGGGGCCCCAGGGAGATGTGCATGTACATGATATTAACAGGACCAGGGTAAGGGAAATGAAGAAGAGAAGAATACATCAACCAAGTTTGCATTCAGCCAGAAGTCTGAGTCAGAGACTCATGATTTTCTCAACCTTCTTAAAGCCTGAACTAATAAACAAGTAGCTTTAAATAACTTTAAATAAGCAGTAACTTTAAAGACTACAGGGAACTCTGTTTGAAGCAGGATTATAAAGTCACAACTGGTTAGCTGGAACATTCAAAAAGCTACTCTTCACATCCCTACCTTTTTCTTTAACTCTACACTGATTGCATTGGCCTCTTTCAGATACACTGCATTTCCCCAGAGCTGGTCCCGCAGGGAAGTAAACTGGTGGAATTTCCACTTTCTGAAAGCCCACTGTGCAAGTTCATACTCATGTCGTGTCCAGGGCACTAAGAAGAGGAAAGAAACAGAGAAATAAGTCATTGTGGTTTCCTCTCCAAACCACTGCAGTACCTAATACTACTGCTGACTTTGTCATTGAGTTCTCAACACCAGGAAAAGAACAGAAAACAAACTCCTGCATTTTTATTATTCAGGGAGGAAAAACTAGATTCAAACTTCCTCACTGCTACCAGTGGAGATACAATGATAAGTAAGGAGAGATGGAACAGAGAACACAAAGTAACTTCTGCTCCTTTTATTTAAAATTCATTAACAGTTATTAAAGCCAAATGCTGAAACAGTGGAAAGAAAGCAACCACTATGGGAACAATAAACTCTAACTTCTGTCCAGAAATGTAGTTATGCAGACACGTCACAGTGTGAGTTCTAAGAACTCCTACCAAGGAGAAAAAAGAAACTTTCAAAACCAAAACAAGGAAACAAAGGCAAAAAGTATTATTTTGGTTTAAGACATCTGAATTCTGTTAGTGTCAAAATAAAAAAAAAGACAAATTCCTTCAAACTCAGTACCACCAAATCAAGGCTTACAGTTTGGTTTAACTAAACCAGTTTGTGTGCCAGTTGATTTGGGGATGGAGATCCACTGTCTATGTGGAATTGATTCTAGGAGTAAGTCTTTTCTATTTTGAGGCTGTGCAGATCAGAGATCAAGACACTAGGAAGTGTTTCACAGCTTTCCAAAGCAAGTTTTCTATGGATTGCAAGAGGCACTATAGCAACTGGTCCTTTAGGCTTAGCTATAGCCAGATTATTCTAGCTTCAAACTCACCTTCTTCTTCCTCCTCCTCCTCCTCTTCCTCTGTTGTTTCAGCTGCCAAGGAGCGTGTCTCCACCTGCTTCTGTAAGGCCTGCAGCTTACTCTCATAGTCCTGTGGGGAGAGAGGAGATACCATATAGGAGGACAAACAAAAGCAAGGAGAACAGTTAAGAGAGACTAACACCTCAGATGGAATGACAGATGGAGAACAAATACATAAAGATCTATCTTTTAATGCTGAGGTCACACATCAACCTCTATTCTAGTGTAATCTGTCCTTGAAAAGACAGAAGCCAACACAATGAAGAGAGTAGTGCTGTTCTGTAAAATCATCAAATATCCATGCTCAAAGGATCTGTAGGAGGGAAAGGCTTCAGATTTCTTTTTGCTAAAGACTGGAAAAAGGGGATTTTTTTTTTTTGAGAACCTGCTTGTTTTCAGGGAGGTAGGAAATAGGCAGAAATTGAGAAAAAGCACAGAAATAAATTGAAAAGGGGAGGATTATTCACCTTCATTTTCTCAAACAGAAGGATTAACAGCACCACTGATTTGCCTTTTGATACCAAAAAAATCATTTCAGATTTCACAAGAATTAAAAAAGGAGAAAAAAAAAAAAAAAAAAGAGACATTTGTTTTCAATTAGATTTTTCCTTGGGGTTTATATCCCTTGGGATGTGTATCCCTCTCTCACATGCGCATTTCACATATACNGAGTTGCAACAACAATTCACTATAAGTGTCACTTAAGGATTCTTGAAGCCACTTGTTTTGTACTCCAACCTTCTCTCTTCCACAGCTCCAAATCCTACAATTCTTCTCCACTGCAATGTTTCCAGTAATGCATTTTTTAGCCTGGCAGCTATAGAAGGCAAGCTCTAAACACCTTCCTCCCACACTATTTAAGCATCTAAGCATCCCACCTCAACAGCTCCATTACTTTATCATACAGCAAGTATAGCACTAGAAATTGTCACAATGGGGTGGTGACAAATTGAACACAAGTTCAGGCAGAAAGGAAAGGAGAAAAACCTTAAGTACATTCCCTTAAGTTTGATTCCTGGAGGTAGCATAAAAACTTTTAGCTCTGTGCTTGTAGAAAGTGCAGAATTTTCAATACCATGAATTGGTGATCTTTTGGGAGAGAAAAAGGAACTATTAAAGATATATGGCCTTGGCATGATACAGATAATGCTGTTACCTTTGAAATCAAAATAAACCAGGTTGGATGTGAAGTGACAGCAACAAGCTTCTCTTCCTTGCAAGGAAGGGCAAAATAATTTACTTTCCTATAGGCTGAAGTAGATAATCTGAGGGTGTCATGTTGAGTAGTTAGATTGGTGAAATGCAAACCCCTTCAGGTAGTGTTTAAGTGTTTAAGTCTTTGGGAGAATCTCAACTGCAGAGGGAATGTTCAAAAATCAGGAGCATTCCACTGGGAAAATTCTACTTCCAGCATGAAATGAACCCAGACACATGAAATTCATTCAAAGACAAAGAGCTGCTTCTTGTCTTCTCTATTTTCAGACTTGTCAGCCACAGAAGGGTATCTTCTGTACATGTAAATACCTAGATAAATCAATGTTTAATATAAGCAGACACTTGTTATTGACTGCATGCTAACAAACATTAGTTTGAAGACTAATTGAATATATAAATCATAATGAAAAAGGAAATGGGTACCATTTCCCTCAGCAGAAAACCAGGACAAAGATTGCCTCCTGGCACTGGACCCTATGGTAGCATTGAAAAATAATAAATGCTAATAGTAATTAGCACTGAGCAAGAGATGAAGGATGAATGTGAGGTTGGTTCACACAGAAGGTTGCACTGCCTGCACTGTAAAAGGGGTTGGTTTGTTCTTCTCAGCCTAGTCAGATCTCCAGCATGTCAGCAGACCTGATTAGTGATAAAACTAATTGTCAGTACTGATGACAACTGCTAGAAAAAACCCCAACCCAACAAGAATAGAACAAACCCTGCATCTAGAGGCTGCCCTGAAGGTCCATGCCCTAGACTCCCTGGAACCCAGTGCACATTGTTCAAGCTGGTTGGCATGATTACCTCCAGGGAGAGGAGGAAGGNGAGGACAAACAAAAGCAAGGAGAACAGTTAAGAGAGACTAACACCTCAGATGGAATGACAGATGGAGAACAAATACATAAAGATCTATCTTTTAATGCTGAGGTCACACATCAACCTCTATTCTAGTGTAATCTGTCCTTGAAAAGACAGAAGCCAACACAATGAAGAGAGTAGTGCTGTTCTGTAAAATCATCAAATATCCATGCTCAAAGGATCTGTAGGAGGGAAAGGCTTCAGATTTCTTTTTGCTAAAGACTGGAAAAAGGGGATTTTTTTTTTTTTGAGAACCTGCTTGTTTTCAGGGAGGTAGGAAATAGGCAGAAATTGAGAAAAAGCACAGAAATAAATTGAAAAGGGGAGGATTATTCACCTTCATTTTCTCAAACAGAAGGATTAACAGCACCACTGATTTGCCTTTTGATACCAAAAAAATCATTTCAGATTTCACAAGAATTAAAAAAGGAAAAAAAAAAAAAAAAAAGAGAGACATTTGTTTTCAATTAGATTTTCCCTTGGGATGTATATCCCTTGGGATGTGTATCCCTCTCTCACATGTGCATTTCACATATCAGAAGATGAAAAAAGCCTTTGTCCTGGCAAGAGGGCAGAGAAGTCTGTGCAGAGGTTTCCCCAGAAAGAGCCCTTCACCAGTACCTCTCAGAACCTACCTCACTATTGTCTTTTCTTTTTTTGAAGGTCATCTTTTGGGATACATTACACAAATTAAACTGCTTCCTGATTTTTATACAAGAGTTGCAACAACAATTCACTATAAGTGTCACTTAAGGATTCTTGAAGCCACTTGTTTTGTACTCCAACCTTCTCTCTTCCACAGCTCCAAATCCTACAATTCTTCTCCACTGCAATGTTTCCAGTAATGCATTTTTTAGCCTGGCAGCTATAGAAGGCAAGCTCTAAACACCTTCCTCCCACACTATTTAAGCATCTAAGCATCCCACCTCAACAGCTCCATTACTTTATCATACAGCAAGTATAGCACTAGAAATTGTCACAATGGGGTGGTGACAAATTGAACACAAGTTCAGGCAGAAAGGAAAGGAGAAAAACCTTAAGTACATTCCCTTAAGTTTGATTCCTGGAGGTAGCATAAAAACTTTTAGCTCTGTGCTTGTAGAAAGTGCAGAATTTTCAATACCATGAATTGGTGATCTTTTGGGAGAGAAAAAGGAACTATTAAAGATATATGGCCTTGGCATGATACAGATAATGCTGTTACCTTTGAAATCAAAATAAACCAGGTTGGATGTGAAGTGACAGCAACAAGCTTCTCTTCCTTGCAAGGAAGGGCAAAATAATTTACTTTCCTATAGGCTGAAGTAGATAATCTGAGGGTGTCATGTTGAGTAGTTAGATTGGTGAAATGCAAACCCCTTCAGGTAGTGTTTAAGTGTTTAAGTCTTTGGGAGAATCTCAACTGCAGAGGGAATGTTCAAAAATCAGGAGCATTCCACTGGGAAAATTCTACTTCCAGCATGAAATGAACCCAGACACATGAAATTCATTCAAAGACAAAGAGCTGCTTCTTGTCTTCTCTATTTTCAGACTTGTCAGCCACAGAAGGGTATCTTCTGTACATGTAAATACCTAGATAAATCAATGTTTAATATAAGCAGACACTTGTTATTGACTGCATGCTAACAAACATTAGTTTGAAGACTAATTGAATATATAAATCATAATGAAAAAGGAAATGGGTACCATTTCCCTCAGCAGAAAACCAGGACAAAGATTGCCTCCTGGCACTGGACCCTATGGTAGCATTGAAAAATAATAAATGCTAATAGTAATTAGCACTGAGCAAGAGATGAAGGATGAATGTGAGGTTGGTTCACACAGAAGGTTGCACTGCCTGCACTGTAAAAGGGGTTGGTTTGTTCTTCTCAGCCTAGTCAGATCTCCAGCATGTCAGCAGACCTGATTAGTGATAAAACTAATTGTCAGTACTGATGACAACTGCTAGAAAAAACCCCAACCCAACAAGAATAGAACAAACCCTGCATCTAGAGGCTGCCCTGAAGGTCCATGCCCTAGACTCCCTGGAACCCAGTGCACATTGTTCAAGCTGGTTGGCATGATTACCTCCAGGGAGAGGAGGAAGGGAAGGCAGTGCCCAGGGGCATGGAATTACCTGAAGCCTTAACAATCACAGATTTTTGGAAAACAGNATAAGTGTCACTTAAGGATTCTTGAAGCCACTTGTTTTGTACTCCAACCTTCTCTCTTCCACAGCTCCAAATCCTACAATTCTTCTCCACTGCAATGTTTCCAGTAATGCATTTTTTAGCCTGGCAGCTATAGAAGGCAAGCTCTAAACACCTTCCTCCCACACTATTTAAGCATCTAAGCATCCCACCTCAACAGCTCCATTACTTTATCATACAGCAAGTATAGCACTAGAAATTGTCACAATGGGGTGGTGACAAATTGAACACAAGTTCAGGCAGAAAGGAAAGGAGAAAAACCTTAAGTACATTCCCTTAAGTTTGATTCCTGGAGGTAGCATAAAAACTTTTAGCTCTGTGCTTGTAGAAAGTGCAGAATTTTCAATACCATGAATTGGTGATCTTTTGGGAGAGAAAAAGGAACTATTAAAGATATATGGCCTTGGCATGATACAGATAATGCTGTTACCTTTGAAATCAAAATAAACCAGGTTGGATGTGAAGTGACAGCAACAAGCTTCTCTTCCTTGCAAGGAAGGGCAAAATAATTTACTTTCCTATAGGCTGAAGTAGATAATCTGAGGGTGTCATGTTGAGTAGTTAGATTGGTGAAATGCAAACCCCTTCAGGTAGTGTTTAAGTGTTTAAGTCTTTGGGAGAATCTCAACTGCAGAGGGAATGTTCAAAAATCAGGAGCATTCCACTGGGAAAATTCTACTTCCAGCATGAAATGAACCCAGACACATGAAATTCATTCAAAGACAAAGAGCTGCTTCTTGTCTTCTCTATTTTCAGACTTGTCAGCCACAGAAGGGTATCTTCTGTACATGTAAATACCTAGATAAATCAATGTTTAATATAAGCAGACACTTGTTATTGACTGCATGCTAACAAACATTAGTTTGAAGACTAATTGAATATATAAATCATAATGAAAAAGGAAATGGGTACCATTTCCCTCAGCAGAAAACCAGGACAAAGATTGCCTCCTGGCACTGGACCCTATGGTAGCATTGAAAAATAATAAATGCTAATAGTAATTAGCACTGAGCAAGAGATGAAGGATGAATGTGAGGTTGGTTCACACAGAAGGTTGCACTGCCTGCACTGTAAAAGGGGTTGGTTTGTTCTTCTCAGCCTAGTCAGATCTCCAGCATGTCAGCAGACCTGATTAGTGATAAAACTAATTGTCAGTACTGATGACAACTGCTAGAAAAAACCCCAACCCAACAAGAATAGAACAAACCCTGCATCTAGAGGCTGCCCTGAAGGTCCATGCCCTAGACTCCCTGGAACCCAGTGCACATTGTTCAAGCTGGTTGGCATGATTACCTCCAGGGAGAGGAGGAAGGGAAGGCAGTGCCCAGGGGCATGGAATTACCTGAAGCCTTAACAATCACAGATTTTTGGAAAACAGAAATAATAATAATAATAATAATAATAATAATAATATCATCATAGACTCAGACCAGGCTTTTTAAGACCAGACTGGGCTATCTTTTTAAGCAGAACACTGCACCATAGGAATTTCCATCCTTTGGATCACCACGATACCTGCCAAGGTTCTGTACTGTGTGAGATTCCCTCCTGGATTTGAGGCACATAAAAAAACCCACAACCATTAAAAAAAAAGCAAAACAAAAGTCAAATTCTTTGGTCTTCAATGGGCAAAATAGAGAACAGCCAGCTCTGTATCCTCTTTCAGACTTTAAACAGCACACAAGATGGTCCAGTGGGACAGCACTGGAGTGTGGGGTGTCTCCCCTTGTGCTATAAAAAGCTGCTTTTATGTGGTTGGTTGGGTTGTTTGTGGGTTTGGTTTGTTGGAGGTAGGTTGGTTTAATTTAAATAAGCTATGTGACAGTAGTGACTGTGTAGGCTGCTTATCACAGAGGAGCAGACAAATCAGGGTGGATGGACTTACAAGAATCAGCTTGAGGAACAATGAAAGAAACCTTTTCCAATCTGCTAGAACAACACCCACCCCAAGACAGAATAAAACCACGAGGAGCCTGCAATCAAGTTTCATTTCCATTTCACTGAGACAAGGCTGACACTTACAAGAGTATTTCATAGTTTATTGAAAGAGCACTTGTTACAATACAAACCAGTTCTGCTTTTCACATGGCAGATACTTGCTCTTAGGACAATCCAAAACTTGTTTTTTCTTAAACAATGGACAGCTCTGAAAATCCCATTTAATTCAAAGGCAGCTCATGGCTTGCTTTATAGTACAAATGGGTACACAGCATAGATTTCTCATCTGGCAGCTCCTGAAGTTGTTCAATGGGAAGTTTCCAAGTCAAATTTCAACATACAAAGAACAAATTTCGACGTATAAAGTATAAAGGACAAACAGTGGGGGAGATCTCAAAACTCTGCTGAATGGACTGATCGAAACAGCATCTGCTAAGCTGACAGATCCCTACACTCAGCTTGGGAAAGGCAGTTGGAGTCAATCAGGAGTGTTAGTGGCATGCATCCCCCTGCCCCTCAGTTCCATGTGTCCCCAGAGGGTTCTGAAGGAGCACTAGGAAGCCCTAAGGAAGGCAGGGCTGGAGACAAGTCAGCTACCCAAGCACACAGAGCAGCAGCACCCAGCAATGGCAACTCAGCTCTCCCAGCAAGGGTGTCACCTTGCCAGTAACCTGGAAGCCTTTCCAAACAGCTTTCTATGGAGGCAGCTGCATCCCTGCTCATTAGCTCCATGAATGCAGAATTCAGAGCCCCAGGTGTATTCCTGCCATTGCAAGGACAGCCACAACTTCTCACACTGCTTTCCTTATCAGAAGGGGCACTGTAATTAATATTCAATTCTTAAAGTGGACAGTTATTTTTACAGGACTTTTTTTCCACCCCCCTAAGTTTCATTTCACTAATAACCTCCTAAAAGCCAGGAAAAAAGCTGCTTCCTCTGAGCAGCCTGGACTGCACTTCCACACTGACAATCCTTCATCTTTTCTTGTCAAGTTGTACAACACAATAGACAGGGTTGTTTTCCTAATGTGTGGGTGAGACAGACTGATGGCAACCTCCTGTTTGTCATCACCACTACCACCCAGGCATTTAGATATTCCTTCTTCAGATGTTTTTTTTTTTCAGCTGAAAGAAGTTGGCAAAACTTTTTGAGTGTCCAGCATTCAGTTACCAAGCAGCAGGAGTTTTTCCATCCCCTGTCAGTCCATGTAGCTGCATGGACTCCAAAATGACTCCATGCTCAGTCTCTCTCACACAGGCAGCCACAACCCTCAACAAAAATGGGACACATGATAAAACCGATCTTCTCTCATGACCTATATCCCATGCAGACTACCATCCTAATCCAAACATTCCATTTGGCTCACGTGCTCCTACAGAATTGAGAGGACTTTCCTGAGTGTGCATTTTTAAGAGGCCAAGCCTTTTGGAGGATCTAAACGAACTCATTACTCTTGATGTGCACAAACCCAAAGCACAATGCACTAATAAAACAGGATTCTAAAAGAAAGGCATCAGCAAAGTATCATTTGCAACCCAAAACTCATTTAATTCTGATTCAAAGCTCCAAGAAAGTCTTGCTCACCTACAAGGCTTCCTTAAGAATCAAGGCATTTTTGGACATGATTTTATTTCCTTCGAGTAGGCCAAAGCAGGAGACAAACACAAGTTACAAAGCCATATTTGGACATAAAAATAAACCTGCCAAAAAAAAAAAATAAAAGTCCCAAGTGATGTGACAAGCTCATTCCTTTAGGGCAGCTCAAGGGCTGACTTTGTATCTCCTACATCAGAGGGACAGCATCCCAGCCATAACAGGGAGCAGAGACTTGACACTCCATCTATCCTCAAACGGTGCCACGTGAGACGTGGTGCAACCAGCACCCGCAGCATGTGCAGGGGAGGGAGGGGAAAAAGTAGGTCAGGAAACAAAAATCAGATGGAAATAAAGTTTGAGGCACTTCCTACATACAGCCATGCTGAGCTACACTGCAGTAAGTTCCCAGTAAGGCCTGTATTCCATGGAAAAATGAGCAACCTCAAGTGAATTCAAGGTACTGGTGCAAAGCAGCACGGATCACTCAACACAGAGGGTGCAGAGTGGACCTGGCTTACCAAATGTGGTATCGTGGCCAATTTTGGTTTGAAAAAAATCACATTCAAGTCAAATTTTAAAGTCCTCAGAGTTTTAAACTGGCTTATCTGAAAGTCCACAGATGTTCAGAAGTCAGCAAAATGTTATCTCGCAATTTAAGGAACTCCTAAAGTGTAGAATACAAATTAGGACTCTCCAATTGAGTTAAACCCCAAGCTCATCGATATGTATTTTAAAAGCTATTAATCAGTTGCTGTTCTAATTTGTTTGAAACAATCTGTGGAGTGGGGACTGCAAGGGTTTGTTTTATGGCAAATTCTCTGCAAGCACAGACCTCTTCGGATCAAAAAAGATACTCAACATTTTCACTTGCATTCTGAGAGTGATGAGACAGAAAATGATTCTTATTTTCTCCTCAAAGTGACTTTCTCCTTTATTACAGAAGCCCTGAAACAGGGGTTGGTTTCATTCAAGACTAAACAAACTAACATGAGGTATCACGTGAAGGTGAAGCAGTTCAACTCTCAGATCTTCAAGGAGAATTCAGCCAATTCCAAGGAGTGATCTATAAATCTTCATCAAAATAACTATTTCCAGAACATCTCTCAGACTCATACCTGAGAAAGCTGAAATTATTATTGGTTTTTTAATTGGCTTTTTGAGGCACCAGGATTGAAAAGTCCTAGTTCTTTTCCATGACCTCTGTATAATAAAAACTATTCTATTTCGAGATACAAAGGGAATTAGAAAAAGCTTATTTCCAAAGTATTGCTTCAGCAATATATATATACTCTGACATAAAATTCCATTCAGGCAGGTTTAACTGTCACAGCAATTTCATACCAATAATTATGAACTTAAGCAGAAGAAAGAAAAAAACAACAAAAAAAGACACCTCCCAGTCTGGGAGGGGAACTGTTGTGACCCAAGAGCTCTTCCTCTCTCTACAAAAAGTCACGTATCTCATCAGTGACAACTTTTGGTTTAAAGATGATGATTATTATGACTATGAAGCATGCAAGTTAAGAGTAGATTGTTCTGAAGAGCCAGATCAATATCCCACTGGATGGTCAGTTTCCTTATTGCTAAGAAAAAGGGTCACAAGAAACATTCGATGCTAGAAACTAAATTCCTCTTTTGATTGTCTACATCAAACACGGGAGGAAGGTGGCACTTCGTAAATTCCAGACAGTATTTTCAGCACTAGAAAAAATACCTCAAGACACACACACAAAAAAAAAAAAAAAAAGGGTAAATGAGCTAGCGGGGAAGTTCTCCCCTCCACATCATCCCTCCCAACAAGTCTTCTAGTCTATGAAAAAAACAGAATTTTTCCCAAGGTTCTCCCAATGGACGTTGTTACAACCACAACAGTCACATGCAAACGGAACGGGCCAGGCCTTGGGGTGCTCCCGCTCACCCGGCCACACGCAACCCATCAGCCAAGCCCACCCGCGGCCGTTCCTCAAGCGCAAAGCCAGAACCACCCCCGTTTCTCCCCACCTCCCCCAGCCTACTCCTCGGCCGGCCACTCCCCATCATACTGCGGTTTCCCTGCCCGCTTTCAGGTTGGGCGCCGAGAACTGGCGCCTCATGCGCGGGGGAGTGGCGAAGTGGGCGCAGTGCTGCGGGCGCTCGGCCTGCTTCGGGCGGGAGTTGGCGGCGGCCTCCGCTCCGCCCGCGCCGTTGGGAGCGCAGTAAGGCTGCCGGTGCTGGTGGATGTGGCGTTTCTGCTGGAAAGTCTGCAGGTCGGGGTTCTGCTGCCCGCCGGAGGAGTGCAGGGATTCGGACGAGCCCGACGCCTGGCGCCGCAAGCTCCTGGGGGAGCCGCTGTTGAGAGAGTTGCTTCTCCAGCGCGGCTGCGGCGACGGCTGCTGGCTGCCGGGCTGAGCCCTCAGCTGCTGCCTGTTGATCTGGATGTTATCCTGACCCCTCGGGGCGCCGTAAGGATTCCACGGTTGCTGAGGGTCTTTAGAAGCAGCTCGGCTTTCTTTTTCTTTGTTTTCATCTTTAACCTTATCGTCTTCTTTCGGAATTCTCACCTCGATAACTTCGTCCTCGGTGATGATGATGTGGGTGCCCGGACTCCAGGAGTTCCTGTGCTTGGGGTTGCTTTTGAAAGGAAAGCGGGGCTTGCGGTTTTCGGGCGGGATGAAGCGGTGAGGCATGTTCTGGCGCCGGAGCTGCTTGGCAATTTCCTGCTGCTGCAGGTTTTTGAAGCGGATCTGTTCTTGCCTCATCCAACGTAACCGCCCACGTCTGAAAGCCGGGTCGCCTGCCATCAGCTGGGAAACGCGCTCCTCTTTAGCCAGCTCCTCGTTCTTGCTCCTTTTGAACTCATCCACATCCACCACGCCGGCAGAGTTTGGAGACTTCACTCCGGCGGATGGAGCTTTCTCTGGAGAGCCAATGAGAGGCAAAACCTTCTCCATTTTTAACATCTTATTCCTAAGAACTTTGATCTCTTCGTCCTTCATGTTGTTCTGCTTCTTCACTTCTTGCAAGATATCTTCCAACTTGTCTATGTGCACTTTGAGGTCGTCCACGTCAGTTATCCCTTTCCCGTTGGCCAGAACGTCCTCGATTTTCTCGTCTCCGACTCCCACCGTATCCCAGACATCACGAGCAACAGCTCGCCAGGATTCACGCTCGTTCGGGTCTTTTTTGCCGTACATGGCACAAAGCTCTTTCATTTTAACAATGGCCAGAGCCTCAATCTCCTGCCTAGTGTGCCTGAAGTCATTGAGTGCTACCTCATAGCATATCTCCTTCACAGCCTGAATCTTTAGGTCTGAGATGGTGACCCATTTGGAGTCCTTGCTAAGGCGTCGCCGTTGGGGTATCTGGTACATTTTAATAGGCTCTCGTTTCTTCCCACTGCTGGGGAGGCCACACTTTTTAACAATGGTTTGGAGCTTGCTGGGGGGTAGCTTCTCTCTCAGGGAAGTGATCAGTCTCCAACTCTCCTCACACGATCTCTTGTCCGAATCATCCCCACTATCAGAGTCTGCATCCTTTGGAAAAACAAAAATCAAGAAGTGGCCCCAAAATAACCAAAATTAAAATTGTAAGAAAACGGAAAAAGCTAAACAAGAAGTAGCAGGCAAAGAAAAGGTAAATCAAAAAATCAAAATAGAACAGGGGATAAGGAAGTCCCTGAAGGCTGAGTGTTAAGACATTAAAATGTATCTTCAAGAGTCATGGACTGTCAAAATTGGAGCTCTTCACTAAATTAACATTCTATTTATCTGCTATTTTGAGATGACAAGACTTTACATCTAAACTCTTCCCTCCCAATCCCTTCCGAAATCTTTAAACAGATCAACTTAAAACCAAGTTCCTGAATTTAAAAAACAAACAAACAAACAAAAATATTAAAAACCAAGTGTCAACTGCACTTCACACATGCTGCAAGGACATGCAAATCCCCTTCACACACATTTGCCTTGGTGACTGCTGTTGCTTCTTGCAGCAGATCCTCCCCAGGTAGGTGACCACAACAGCCATCATAGAAGAAGATGTCATGAGCAGCCAGAGTAAGTCGGGTTAACACTGGTTAGTAACGTTGCACGTGGTTGCAGGGTGCTCAAGTTTAGAATCCACTTCACTACAATAGCAGCCAGAGAAGTGTTAGACGATAAGAAAAAAATGAAACAGAAGCAGCTGAAAGGTTCAATGTTAAAAGGACTGTTGTAAGTGCCACTATGACAGGTGAAGACAGTGCTTGATACTCCAAGACTTGCTACAAGCTAAAAGGATATCCAGAGTCACAGTTTCAGAGCTGGGCTGTGGTTTGCCTTTTTTTTCCCCATGTGTCACCTTGTGGCTTAGTTTAAAGAAAGGAAACATTAATAGTCTTGTCTGTCCGAAGAATGAGGCTCAGCAGAATGTAGGAGTAGTGACTTTTTAAATTGTTTTAATATGAATTCTCTATTTGATATCCTTGATTTGTCCTCTTCTCAACCCCTAGAGCCTGGAGCTTCCACACACTTGCTAAGAGTTATGCGTGTTTTGCTTCTTCATTACAATTTTTCCACCTTTTGCTAAATTATTTTTAATGAGCAGTGCTTCAGGATTCCATATGCTAGGAATGTTTATTCAGGTACTGCCATCAGAAGTTAAGGATCTCCATCATTGCTTACTGCAACCAGGAATTCAAGTCAGACCACTTTTCTTTAAAGGATTAAGTTAAGGCATCTCTTTAAACAAACAAAGGGATTATTGGGATCCAGGCATCTTCAATACAACACAGCAGTTGGTCTCTAATGAACCTCTGTCTAGTATCCCTATTTTTCACACAGAAAATGGAAATACATGAGAAATCACTAACAGCAGCAGCCAGAGGAAACTCAGGTCACCTACTCAGAACCAAAGGTTCCTAGGCTTAAGACTTGTGTCCTATGCTCAACGAGCTTTGTAGCCCCAGATTCACATTAGCTGAGCTTCTTGCGACCTCAGGTGTTTTTTAACTATTTAAGTAGCACTAAAAAATCAGCTTCTCCCAGCTCAGGTCAAAATATAAGCAAAATGCTGGTTTAGAAACAGAACAAACTCTCAAAACAACATTTTTGGCCTAAGGGAACAGCATCTAACAAACTGCATATGGCAGTGGCAACAGGAGATGCCCTCGAGGAAGACACTGCACAGTCTACACATCCAAGGTTATGTCCAGAAAGGCAAACATGAGCTACTCAAACATTAAGTCACAGGTTCCACAGGATTATTCTTCTAGGTTACACAATGACCATACTCCTGGGTGAAGCATGTCTTGCAGGTAAGAGACACAGTGGCCAGCACCCCATGTGCACTCAGGGCATTAATGCCAGTCCATACCCATTTCTGATGCCAAGTGGTCACTGCAAAGGCATTATGACCAAGAGAACTAGGCAGATAAATTTAGCTTTATTCAATACATTTGCACGTTCAATTTGTAAGATGGAGAATGATTCTTTCTATTCTCCAGTGATTCCCTCAAGGCAGATCTATTAGGTGAACATCTGGGGGGACAAGAGCTATTTTCTTGGTTTTTGGATAGGACAACTAACAAATAAATACCCAAATTAGTTGGAATCTCAGAACAAAACAAAACCAATCTGGTAAACTGGATTAGCCAGTTTTTTTATACCCAAGATTACACTCCAATTTAGAAGAAGGATATGTGACTGATATTCCAATCTCAGTCTTGCATATCATTCCATCAGAGAACCTGATATTGCAGCTGGATATTGCAGCAATGTAAATCCCTTTAAGTTACTCAAGCTGAAATACTTTCCCAGATTTCCCAATCATTATTTAATTCCTGTTGTACAAACACAGGAATCCTGTCCATACTTGACATACAGTGACACAGAAATGACAAGATGTGTCAAGAATTTTTGCTGTCACCTGAAATATTCTGACTAATTGCAGTAAGCAGGACACTGCTTAACAGACCAATGGTCTCATGGGAGAGGAGCCCTCCCAACTAAGAAAGGTGTCCTTCAGAAATTACACTGGCATGGATTGAAGGATAATCTTGAAACCAGCAAAACCAACAGCAGCTTAAAGAAATCAGCAGCTACTCCAGTACTAAACCTGCCAGCTAAAGAACCTTCCTTTCACTTGTAGTAGATGAGGAAAGAAATTCCTCTCACAACCCCTTTGTAAGCAGAGTGTTCCTTACAGCAGCTCCCCAGACAGCCAATGCTCACAGCTTGAATTCATACAATAGTGTTTTTTATGCCCATCAGCTAAAATTTCAGGAATTTAAACCCATTGCCAAAACTTATTCCATCCTCCCAACTATTTTTCTTTTCACACGGAACTGATTTTTGCTCTACTACTTTCAGCTACATGAATTTTAACTATAAAACTGTGAAGATGGAACATATTAGTCCCATCCTCACTTCCTTTCTGAACTAAGCATTGCTTTGGCTCAAAGTCTGCAGCCATGAAATAAGTTCATTAATAAGTTCACTAATATTTCACTGTCCATGAAATAAGTCCCTTGTGATACAACAATTAGAGGTGCAGAAATCTTCAAATATGTAATATCAATTAAGAAAGGGAAAAAAAAAAAAAGCTTCTAATTAAAGAAGCCACAGCACTTCATTCTGGTTCTGGGAGAAGGTGAACTCAGTGTGCATTTAACCCACAGTTTTCAGTGGCCTCACACTTACTACAAACCAATGAATGATGGTTTGGAAATTTATGAGAATTCAGGCACAACTACGTTTGTGTATTGGCTAAAAGACATCCCAATGCAGTTAAAGCAGAAACAGGAGACTCAGGTTTCTTAAGGAAACCTACATTTCATTCCTGGGTTTGGTCTTGTTGTTAAAATTCACAGAGTGCTTGAAGATTACATGCAATTCTAGTTGTAATGCACTTCAGAAGGCATTTATTATGAGAAGACTGAAGTATTCCTTTATCAGAATTCTTATTTAAGAAATAGGTGGAATGCTGGAATTCCCATTGGTTGGAATGAGTTGCCATTCCCTTTGCACACTACTCCCTAGTCAGAATCCCACCATCAGCTTGTGGACCAGTAAGACCCTTACAAGGAACTCCATGCAGGGGGGGAGAAGGGTTAAAACATGCACAATGCAGCAACATTTTCAGACATCATTCCAAAAAATAAACCTAGTCTATCAATGTTCTAGGAATCTCTTTGCAGCACAAAATTAGTGTGTTCTGGTGATCCAAAATAAAGGCAAACATCCCAAGAAGTAGCTCTTTAGACTACTGAAGAGGAACTTCAACTAACAGAGCACAGAAATGCCCTTCTTTCAGGTTAAGTTGCAAGGAAATCAAACCTGTCCCACCAAGAACTGATTAAAGCCTCTTCACTGTCAATTCCAATCTCTAGAGGAGCTCACTCACACTGGCAATAATTCACTGTAGACACAATGATTTGAAAACAAAGGGAGAACTGCATTGTGCAGACAACCCAAGCAGGTTTCCTAAACTTTCAGATAAGCAAGGACAGGAATTACTGTTTGCCAAAGGTATAGTTAATCTGAAGTAAGGACACATACCAGCCTTTGCTGCTCCAACAAGAGATCAGCTTCCTCCTTCTCTTTCTTATACAAAATCTCCATTTCTTGTAATCTGAAGATGAACAAAAGAACAAAAGTAGTTAAAACAAACAAGTATTTTCTTCTTGGTGTTACTCTACTGTCCTGGTTTGAGTGAGAACTGAACAAATTCTGTTGAGTGGCTTTACTTTTCAGCTCAGGTTTTTTAACTCACTGCACTGTCTCAAGTTAGCTGCATGTTTTGCAGACAGTGGCTGCTTCCAGCAGTGATAACACATGTTTAGAGTTACTACCAAGGATACCAAGGCCACTGCTAGAACTTGTGTAACACAGTGGGGGTGCAGAAAGTGAAAGGCAGCACCTGCAGGGAGGAGGGGACAGGACAGGTGACCCCAAACTGACCAATGAGGTTCTCCAGCCCATAGATGTCATATCCAGTACAGAAAGCTCTGGGATCCAGAGGGTCTCTAAGCACACAGTCTGGGACTCTCCCTGCACCAACTCCACAGCATCAGTGATGGAATTACCTTCAGGGGGTTGGGTTTGGTGCTTGTTTTGTACATATTTGTACAGATTCCATTATTATTATTTTCATTCAGGCTGTTCTAGTTTCCTTTTCTAATTGCTCAGTCTCCCTTACTCCTTTTCTCTTCCCCACAGGGGAGGGAGGGGGTTAAAAAAGAGTGCCTGTCATCAGTCTTGGGGCTGCCCTGGCCCTAAACCCTGACACCTACACACACAGCACACTGAATTAGAGTGACAAGTCATTAAACTGAACTGTTATTGTCTATTATACTACTACAAAACATGTAGTATAAGCTTGCAGAAGCCAAACTTCTAAAATAAATTGCAATAAATTGCATTTCAATCCTTCACAAAAGTCTCCAGAGTTAGCAACAGGTGCTTCAGTGTGAGTTTTGAAGGAGCTAGAGCACAAACACTGAAGTGAAATAGCAAGGAAGCTTTCTGAGCTGTCACAGAAAGGAGCAGAGATGCTTTGTGGCAGAACCTGGGTCTAGTTTTTTTCTGGCCTCTGCTGAAATAACCTACAGCTGCTTCCTGCTTGTTTCAAGTAGAAGTTTAGAGTTATTTTTGTTACCTTTTCTCCATCTCCTGCTTCATGTCAATGCCCTGCTTCTCCAGAAGCTCCCTCTGAGCAAATGTCCAGTCCACTGGCTCAGAGGGAGTCTCAGCTGATGGAGTTTTCTCTCTCTCTGCTCGTGCTTGCTCTGGGTGGTTGAATCTGAACACATGATTTTTACCCATGATGATACGATTTCCTAAAAACAGGAACAGATATTAACTCTTTCAGGGTGAGAATTCCAAAAGCACTGCATGATTCATCCCATTTCTCCTGTTGGGTGACACAATAAGATTGGCTTCTAGGGATTTCTGTCTAAATGCAAGTTAACTATGTGACAAAAAATGCCTGGTTTGTACAGAAAAAGCCACTGCTGATAAGGAGCAGGGCTTTAAACACCACCCTCAGGGCTCCAATCTAGTAGCCCAGCAGAGTTTATCAAAAATTATAGGAGAAACTTGGAAACTGATCAACAGTTGCAGTAAATAAAGCACATCACCTAATCCCATTCTTCTCCTCCAGTGACAAGGCAAAAGCAACTTCAGCAGAACTTTCAGCTTAGAAAAGCCTCAGTTCAACTGTGGTGCTTATTTCTCTTCCAAACATGCCTGACATGTATTGACTTTATCAGAGTCCTAATCAGGGGGATTTCTGGAGGGATTTTACAGCTTCTTTTATGCTAATGTCAAAAGAACTGAGGAAATCTAATAATCTTGAGTCTTTCATCTGAATCCTAGAGACATCCCATGTTCACAAAGCCTGAAATACATGCTTGAAGGAAGTAAAATGCCTCTGCTCTTCCACAGACCATACTGATGTAGTTAAAAAACAAAAGGTATCCCAGTATACAGACCTCCAAAGTAATCAATGTTGTCCTTATCAATATATTACTAAAATACAGACTCTTAGAGATGTCAGAGACCATGTCTAGATTATTCCAGTAACTCAATGCAGAAAAGGAAATTAAAATCTCCTTTTTTTAAGAAGAAAGTAATCACTAAATGATGAAGTCAGGTATTCAGTATGAGCCATATGGAAGCACAAAACAGCAAAAACTGTTCAATGTACAGCAGTAAGTACAATTGGTTCTGTGAAAACACTCACTTGGAACTCAGTGCAAATAATTCAGAGGTATTTTTTCTTTGGTTGTTTGGGGTTTTTTTTTGTCAACATGAAAACGAGGGACACAGAAAGCAACACAGCTTGAAAGAAGTTAAACTCTACAATTTAGGGAAGTCACTCCCCTCCTCTCTCATTCTTCCCTCACATGCCTTCCCAAAGGAATGGAGGGGGCTGAGTGGAAAATCTCCTGAGAGCAAAGAGCTGTTGTACTCCTGCAGAGGGGCATCTCTTGGCTTTGGCAGGAAACTGGGAATTTTCCAGCAGCAGTCTGTCTGCTGTCTCACTGAGACTGCCAAGGGCAATAGGCTTGGGCAAGAATGGATTTGAATAATATCAGGGTAAGCAGCAGCACAAGCAGGGTGCTGCATGGCAGTGAAGATTTCAGTACACTTAGGAGCAGAGTCCACAAAGAAGTTTGATCTCACATCTCTTACCTGAGCGCAGCTGCACAGGCTGCACAACCCTCTTGCCATTGACATAGGTTTCTGATCTTTCACAAGGCTCCAGAGTCACAATAACTGTGAAGAAAACAATATTGATCAGGGAGAATTTAAGAGAGCATTGAATAGGAACAAAAGTGTGCAAACCCTAGAGGCCTCTTCTCAGGCAGAAGGCTATCTTCCTACTAACACCAAGACAAGATACAAATGAATCACTCCATGATGCCATGCTGGTTCAAAAAGAAATAAAGCCCCAGGAGAAATCAGCACTGCTGACACTCCACAGACTGCAGTTGGAAGTTCTTTTTCTGGTTGAATTTTCATGTTGATAACTAACCAAGGTCAGAATTAACTCTTAGATTGACTGCAGCCTGCAATTTGAAGACGTTACCACTTAGATTTTATTTTCTTCCACTAAGACTCCAGAAAACAGCCAGTCAAAGCTGAGAGTTTTCCTGAGGTAAGAAAAACTTCCAAATAGCAGCATTCCCTGGCCAACTCTCCAGTGAAGATTCAGCAGTACTTTGTTAGCAGCAGTTGTTTTTACCTTCCCCATTGTTGTTCCTCTCACTTCGAAAGACACAGTGCTCCTCTTTGATGTGAGCCCCACTCAACACAATGTCCTGTCTTCTCTCAGCATCAGCTTGGCCAACCCTGTGTCCAACACAAGATATTTCAAGAGCAAATCAGACACTTTCCAAAACACTGTGTAGGACAACACAGTCCAGGAATAGCCAGGATAAAGGTCTGGACTATTAAGACTATTCAGGTTTAAAGGTTTGAACTCACACTTAGCTCTGAGTGGCAAAGAACTTGGTAGGTTTATGATGAATTGGAGGTTAACAGCTTGGCAATGAGAAGTTTTCTCTCTCAGAATGTGTAAAGAGAGAACTGAAGTGTTAAACACCTCTGGATTTCATGTGCTTCCTTCCCTCTTTATGCATCCCATTGTCCCTTTAGCAAAGGGATGCAGAAGGAAACACCAGAAATGACAGGAACCTCCAGCTGGGAGTTTCAGCTGGTGATGGTGCATCCAAAAAAAAATAAAAAATCACTGTCTGCACTTTAACAAAGGAGTAAAAAAGGTTCAGGACACTCTGCTGAATAATGTGATGCCACAAGCAGTTTCACCCAGCTTCCAGACAGGGAGAGGCTGGCTGGATCCTTGGAGCAAGATTTATGTCCATTCCAAATTCAAATATTTGAGCAATTCTAGACACAGGTAACTTAATTTTCAGTCCTACTGGTTATGAACTTGTTGTGCTATTTATTACTCTACATATTCCTAATGTCAGTTTGCTAGGCTCAAAACCTCTTATGTTTTCTTAAGCTGTGAGCTATTCCATTCATCATTTTGTATCAGGTTTGATACCCTCTGGAGTAGGTCCACACAGCAGCAGCCTTTTATTTCCCAAGAAGATACAAACTGAGGCAGCAAGCTCAGTGCCCCAAAGATAGAAACAATCACTGCTTTTCCTCCAGTTGTTTTGACAAGTTTGGGAAAATAAATCCACTTTCAATTCCAAGTGTGGAAACTAAATGCAAAAATCTGAATGCAGAATACATTAATTGTACAGAGGTATGGAGAAGAGTTTATAAATCAAGTGAACTCTCATTCATATTCCAGTTGCTTTTATCAAGTCCTATGGTTT
>VYZU01034900.1:3347-18301 GCA_013401355.1 Ceyx cyanopectus
AAGCTGGTGTTCTTGAATATAGCAAAAATCAGAATCTTCACAAGGTAGCATTCTGTGATTCTGTAAAATGGCGGCCCCTCCCACAATGGTGGCCCCGCCCAAAAAATGAATGGTTTATTATTCATTTTATTAGTTATTTTCCAGTAAAATAATTCGGAAATCCTTTTGTATTAGGTCAATAGTAGCTTTTTTGTTAGTATTTTTAAGCCTTGATAATAGAGGTTTCTAGGGCAAAGTACACCAGCTTTGATTTGATGGTCAAAGCAACTATTTTTTTTTAATATCTCTCTGCAGTTTGGTTTACATGAAAGTAATTACTTAAAATTGAAATAGTATTATTACATAAATAATATAAAGACTTGGAAGAAACATTTGAAAACTTTTTACAAAGATCAGTGGAAATATTTTGTTAGAGGATATTGGATCAGTCTTCCTAGTAGAGAAGTGTACAGTATGTAGCTGTCTTGTGACTAGTAAAAAATCTTTCATTGAGCTCTTGAAAAACAGCATTCAGAAATATATAAGTTCCTCTTTTCAAATCACAGTTCAAAATCTTTCATATGTTGTCAAAGGGTTCTCATTCTCCAAGGAGTCAGTGAAGTTGTTCCTAGTTAATTATTCAAAAGTAACCCCTTTGGGCTGTCCTTTCAATGTTTTCCAGGTGCCATAAACTGCAGATTTCAGCAAGAAGTAAATTTAGATCTAGCACAGTAGGAAGTTTTATAAGCCAGAAGCTTCTACAAAGGATTGTCAAGAACAATCTGCAAGGAGACTAGTTTTGGCATATAGATTTTGAGCTGAAACAGTACGGGAAAGGAAGTGCTACTTGCCAGCTCTCACCACCATATGCTTTATTATAATGTAATGTGCAAAGAATATGGAGACAGCAGCTGCTCTAGAGGGAGGTGTCCACTTGTTAGATTTTGAAACCTTTCTGAAATGTCTGTTCGTTTTCCTTTCACTGGTATTTTTTGTTCCTCTTGCTTACGTGTTTGCAGTCTAAAGATGTTCACTAAAAGAAGTTTATTTTTAGACTACAGTGAAGAGAGTGTGCTCTACTTTTTGTTGAAGTAAATATAATTTTCAAAGACTATTAATATTTAGTTTTATATATTTTGAAATGTAGGTATACTTTTATTTTCTCAGTATCCACTCACATCAGGGCATGATGAAATCATATGTATAAATTAACTGTCATCTAAGATTGTATGTCTTTGATGGAAAGGAATTATGTCTTTCTTTGATTTCCAGCGTGTGTTTGATAGTGGCNTAACTACAACTCTAGCTTACAACTCTGTTAAGTTCTTATTGAAGATTCTGTTGGCATCTTAATGACTTAAAAATTCCACTTCTCACCATATTCCCTCTTGTTCTCCTACAGGAATACCAACTTCTTCTACCTTTCAGGAATAATACTGGGTGTTCTTGCTCTGCTAGTCTTTGTCCTGCTGACACTTAGAAGGTTTATTCCAAGGGTAAATTTACATATATAAAACAAAATACTAATAATCATCAGCATATAATAAAATTAATATATCATATTAACATTTTTGCTGAGTGTCAGTGTTTTACACTGACCCTGAAGTAACACAAAAATGTCATAGCAACACAAATGTGTCCCATATAGCTCAGTAAAAATGATGGTTTATACATAAGAAAGTTTTTACAATTCTTGTGGGAAGGATAAATCTCTTTGCAACAGCGATTTTTAGTTTATTATATTTTGCTTACCATAGATGCACCTCTCTGGCAAAGAAATTACATTAATCTCTCATGAGGTATATGTTTTCCTGGTGATAGAAAGATAATTATTGTGGATAAATCAATGTTTATTTGCTTGCTTTAGTTCTAAACCAATCTGGCCTTCATTTTTAAAAGCAGCTGCAATTGACGGTTATCTGGAATACTTAATGAATACTTACTTGAAGGTCCCCTTTTCCCTTTTTGTGGCTATAATTGTTGCAAGAATACAAATTAAAGTATTGCTTTGCAACTGTAATCATTCTCTTGAAAACATTTTACAAAGATTGGTGGAAAGTCATTGTTTGAGAAAGATATTGGATTAGTCTTCCTAGTAGAGAATTGTATAGTATGTCTTCTGAAAAGTAAAAAAACTTTCACTGATCTCTTGAAAAACAGCATTCAAAAAGATATAAGTTCCTATTTTCAAATCACAGTTCAAAAACTTTCTCTTACATGTTGTCAAAGGGTTCTCATTTTTCATATCACTGAGGGGCAATGTAGGGAATTCCATCTCCTTAGGAATCCCATTTCTGAAGTAGACTGGATTTTAAAGTCTATAGTGAAATTAAACACTGATTCTGAATCTAGTCCCGAAGTCCTAATTCTGCAAAATATGGGGCAGAAGTTTAATTCATATTTAAAATGATGAGTTACAGTTGTGTCTTAAGTCAAATGAAAATCTGTTTTCAATGCAAGTTAAAGTTGTCAAAGGACTTATTTTGGTTCCTGTAATTATAGTTTAGCCATCACTTAAGCAATGCTATTTGAATTCTACTCAGTACAAGAAAATTGAGGTTATCAACAGTCCATAGTTCATTTATTGGTCACTTTAAGTTGCTCTGGAGTCTTGACAAAAGATTTTTTGTTTGGGGTATGTTATACATCCTGGAAAAGTTTGTAAATTAAATATATGTTTCTTTGTCTGTATTTTGAATGGGAAGGTTAAGCCTTCCTTGTCCCTTGAAAGACTGAAAATTGTGAGGCGTGGCAAATTTTTTAGCTTACTCCTTTAGATATTATTAGATATTTTATAGATTGTTGAAAATAACATTTTCAACAATCTATAAAAATCTCATTTTCACTGAGATTTGCTGTTATGCCTAGATGCAGATTTACATAATAAATGCCTTATAGAAAAGAAAAATAAAGGACAGGTTTTTCCTTAACTCCCCATTATAACCATGAGAATTGGAAAACAATGTAATGCTAACCAAGTGAGAAAAGGAAATACCCTCTTTGTGATGAGAATGAATTACTTCTAAGGCTAAAGAAGAATACTTTTAATGAAGTATTGCCTAGCCATCACAAGCTATTCCACTGCCAATGGCTGATCTAAAAGAAAAGAAATGCAAGAGACCAAATACAGCAATTTGTCTAAAGAAATTTTCTCATTGTATATATATGAGAGTAGCTGCTTCAAGTCTGTTACAGCTCTATAGATTTTTTCCTGCTTTTAAAAATTGAAAGATGCAAGACTGCACAGTTGAGAGTTTCACTGTGCACTGTAACTTTGCCATTAACTGTTCAGGAGGCCTTGTATATTGCTTAGCATCTGATAAATTCTTACCTAATTTTTTCTTCTCTTCAGCCACCAGAAAAAGAGGGTGGCCTGCCTCGCCAGGTGGGCAATAAGACGGAGTGTGGCCTCTTGGGATTTGTCCTGGATTTGAAGCAGGATTATGAGCCTGTTCGAAGCCTCATCCCTGAGGAGAAACTCTATAAAGTTTACACGTTCAACTCTGTGAGAAAGTCAATGAGTACTGTCATTAAAATGCCAGATGGTAGTTTCCGAATGTACAGCAAAGGAGCTTCTGAAATTGTTCTTAAGAAGTAAGTTAAATGGATTAGTTGCTGTGTTTAGAAATATGCCACACTATAGTAGTGTAAGCTGTTACTGTTTTCTAAAATTATTTTAAGTACTCAGTCTCACAGAATTGTTTGGCTTATTTTTGTCTTTATTGGCTAGCCAAAGAATATGGTGTCTGCATTTGGTAGGTTATGGATTTTTACATTCAACCCATGTGGAAAATAAAGATTTTTCATTTTCATTGTAAGTTGTCAGCTCATTAATTACATGAGTGTAGAGGAAATAATGGGTGAAGGGCTCTTGGTGTCTCTGTAATAAACTATGTTAAATGCTCTCTGATATGAATGGTGAATCTTCTTGTTTAATCTATGAATTTATACTAGAAATGTAAAGCTTACCATCAAAAAAAGTGGAAGCACTGAGTGAAATTACTAAATCCAAGGAAATACTTTTCAGCAGTCATGCAAATATGCAATCAAATCTTTGTTTCTTTGTTTTTTTTCCCCTTTCTTAAATAAAAAAAGATGTTCCAGGATCCTTAATGCAGCTGGTGAACCTCGTATCTTCAGACCACGTGACCGAGATGAAATGGTGAAGAAAGTGATTGAACCTATGGCCTGTGATGGATTGAGAACCATCTGTGTTGCTTTCCGAGACTTCAGCAGCAGCCCAGAGCCTGACTGGGACAATGAAAATGACATATTATCTGACCTGACTTGCATTTGTGTTGTTGGCATTGAAGACCCAGTAAGGCCAGAGGTATATTGAATTGTTACGTTATAAAGCATTTCTCAGAGAAATGAAAATGAACTGAACTACAGGTTTCTTGCAGTTTTGTGGGGTATTTTGTTTGTTTGGGTTTGTTTGTTTTTTGGTTGGTTGGTTTTTTTTATTAGCTCTGTCAGAGCAGATGGAAATGATCTTTAGAAACAGGCTTTACTAGATAAGTTAAATAATTAACCTAATAAAAATCCACTATTAATCAACCAGTATTTAAATCAAATAGGACTTTTTTTTACAGGTTTGAGAAGTCTTAACCCTCTCTCAAGGAGCATTACACAATCTGACTGATCAACAGAGGTTTTATTGTTCTCCCAGATATTAAAATATTATTTTAAGTTATGAGGTGATGTGCAGCTCTGAAAACAGAGAGGAGGTGTGCAGTGGTTAAAATAGCACTTCAATGTGCTCACTTTCCACAAAAATTGCATGCAGTCTTGAGAGTTTTGTGTTTTATTATACTGGTTGTCATTTTACATCTAAAGCTTGTAACTGGTGCCATTCAGTGAAACTGTTTTTAATGTGTTTGTGCAAGGAAAAGCTTTGCCATGGTAAGGCTACAGATTTCATGGATACTATTTGTAAATAGCTTGTAAAAATAGTACTAAAATTGCAACTCAACTAAATAGAGAAATTCAGTACTGGGTGTGCACATTGGAAGCAAGTGACTGCAACACTTGTACATTAGATTACATTATATTTATAGTTATATTATTATGAAACTTTGCTTCTGACCTATATGTCTGCTGCTTGATATTTTATCTTGACAGTGGAGAATTTATTCTATTTTACAATTTTGTAACAGTGACAAAAATTAAGTCCCAAACATAAAAGTGTTGAGCATAAAATTGAGTTATTTTTTATATATCTGGTGCTTTTCTTGCTGACTCAACCACGAGTGTGTGGCCATGGCTGCTATGTAGGCAGAGCAGCAGCCGTGTGGTGTGATGTGAGAGCACCTTCCCCAGCACCTCCTGCAAAGGGTGGGAGCAGTTAATGCTCTGCTGTTCCACTCCAAGAGATCCACTCTTTGAGTCTGCTCTTACTTCAGTAGATGATTAATGGCTGTGGTTTGCTTTGGAACGAGGTCATTGAAATATAAACCAAATTTCTTTTGTGAGTGGGTTCTGATGCTGCAAAAAGTTTGGTTTGGCGTTTTTGAGTGCCTCATTTTACATATTTTGCTGGGGTTTTTTTTCTAATCACATATAAATCTTTATATTAAATTCACTGAGAATTGGTGGCAATGGTAGATATGTTAGGAAAATATTTTATTTTACTATGTAAATATTTATTTTTACTATTTAAAAATAATAAAAAAAGTTATTTTACTATTTAACATGTCAAAATATAAATTAATCTGATTTATTTCCCCAAGCCCTTTATAAAGTAGGCGTTTACATATTTCTGACCACTTTAACTTTGAAAACTAACATAATGTGATTGCAACTATGTTTTACATAATAATGGACTTTCTTGGATTTTTTTGTTTGTTTTTTTTTCAGTATCAAGAATGTTATAATACAAAGTAAATCTCCTTAGACAGAACCTGTATGATAAACTCCTTATCTCCACTANATATATATATACATATACATATACATACATATATATATATATATATATAAACTGACGACTGGAATAGTCAGCCAGTCCTTGTTCCCTCCAAAACTGATTAATGATAAACATTGTGAGAAAATTGCTTTAAGTCAGATTATATGTGGTAGGACAGACTGAGGGAATGGGTAGCAGTGGGATTTGCAGTTATTATTGAACATAGCTGCAAAATATCCTTTCATGTAATTATTATAAATGCATTTTATAAGAGAACTGCTCTCATCTTATAGGGAATAATTACTTAGGAGCTTGAGGTAAAAATTAATAGTTTTGCCAAAAATAAAGAGGTCAAGTCTGACTTCAGTGTAAAGGATCAAAGAAGATGAAGGCAAAAAACCACTGTATTTCTAGATAATTATTTGAATAATGTATTGGATTTCTTGTAGTTTAACACTAGAATATACAGTGACACTTCTTGCTTCATTGCAAGACACACAATTAGATGTTTATAATTTCAGAATTTTACCAGTTGGGTTTTGGGACTTTTAATTTTTTTTTTGGTTTTTCCTCCTTGCCCCTTTTGACTGTCATAAAGTGGCAATAAGATCATGAGGACATATAAAACAGTATTTAAATAATTACTACTCTACACATTGGTGAAATGTATTACCAGTAGTTTAAAATGAAGGAAGTGAACCAAAAACCCCCAAACAAGAACAAAACCATAAATTTCAGAAAAACTGTCAGGTATGGAATATCTGACTTTGTGGGAATATTGCCATATACACATATTACAATGGTGAAATCACCATTGTAGATGCAGATGGTAAAATGTGGAGCTGTTATAAGGGAATTTACTATTTTACTTTAATTAAGCCCACTTATTATAGTCACCACTGAAAGCTATGAATTTTCAAAGTGTTCTCTGTAGGGAAAAAAGAACATACATTTAGAAATATTACTACAGCTACTGTTTTATTACTCTTCTCAGTATTCATGGTTATCATAATTTATTCTGACAGAGATGACAGATGAGGTAATCCCAATGAAACAATCTCATGTCATCATTTTGTCAGCTTTTACTTTCCCTTAAATTACATTGCACTTGTTCTTGGGGAAGGCTCAGTCTTATCCTTTTCCCACAGGTGACTCTTGGAGTTAACCCATGCACCCTGGTGGCCTTCTTGTCTCCACAGAGCTCCTGTGCAACATTGCTCATATACATCCTTGGAGTGTTTCCCTCTGTGAATACAGGCAGTGTCAGTGGTGCCACGCAAGTGTGGTTTCAGGGATAGGAGCACTGCATCTGTTCTGATTATATCATTGGGAGCTTTCTTGCATTTCCTGCTGTACAATGAAAAAAACTATTTTGATGAATTATTCGTAGTGTAATCACTGTAATCACATGACTTTTGCATAATTCCTGTCTGAATTCAGACACTATTCATTGTCAGCAACTGTTTTTATCAAGCACTGAACTGTCTTGATATTTATCTTCTTGTGTGTGGCTTTTGTTGTTTTGTTTTGTTTTTTCTTTGGTAAATACACAAGAAGATAACAAATCAAATGATGTTTTGCTCCTGTAGAGATTTCTCTGTTGATTTTGACAGTCTTTGTGGATTGATTTTAATGAGTCTGTAGTGGCTTATACTGATTTGCAAATGCACGCCTACAATCTGATATTTCTGGGAGAGGAACATAAATCACTTCCAAATGTCACCCATTTATTTGTCACCTGATTCTGATAGGTAGTCCTGCATTGGATAATTTATGCATGCATGAATGCATAGAGTAAAAAGTTTTATTTGCAGTGAGAGAAAAAACAACAAAGAAAACAAAGAAAAATTTTAAATGTGTGCCTAAGCTCTGCAAAACCGATGGAAAATGTGTTTCCAATGCCCACTCAGTCTGCCAACACTCTTTTTTCCTAACAGGAATAAAAAAATATGAACAATATTTTAACTGTAATTACTGTACACAGTATTAAATCAGATACCACCCACCAGCTGTCCAAAAAACAAGAGAGGAGCAAAATAGAATGATTTCTCTAGTTATATGTGCGATGTATGAAACGAGGTTGTCCTCCCATGACCTTGTTTAACAGGACTAGCACTTGATGTGTGTAGACCTTTTTTTTCTGTTTTCACTTAAAATTATTTTTCTCCTTTATGGTTCATACACTGTGCTGGGTTTATAGATAGCCATCTAAATCTGTCATATCCTATGCATTAGGGTCACCACAGTAAAGTGGATACTAAGGGCATTGCAAATTGGTGAATGGGATGTAGACAGTATTATTAATGTGGAAGCTGGGTAAATCAGAAGTCCTTTGCTTAAGTAATAGCTTGAATCTGATTGTATGTCCCCCGTATAAGTTTATTTAATAACGTTAAAAGGTTTCAGGTCCAAATAATGTTCCTGGGGTAGAACTTGTGGGAAGAATATTCTCAGTAGGAATGAGGAAATGGGAAGATAAGTTCTATCCCTTAGTATTTCTCTTGGTTCCATAACCTATATTGTCAGTCATTCTGCAAACCGCACATTCTGGGGGTTGTGGTGTGAGGAAGGAGTGATTTTCTTTGTAGTGATGGGAGAAGTACTAGTCTGAGCCTCAGATGTTAGTTTAGTGAAGCATTTTGGAAAATAGAAGCTTTACAACTATACTTATTAAAGTTGCATAAACATGGTGCATGTTGTGAAATTGTATTCACTGATTAGAATAATCATTATCTGCAGTATGGTTTAAGAGTGTATAATTTTGGTCTGATGTTCAGTACAAGATATGTAGTTTTTCTGGCCCCATGAAATCATTAGAAGCCCAGCATTTGCCACGCTGGATCAGAGCCATGGTTGTTATGTGAAAGGCAATGTCCTGCCCTCAGCAGTGTCCCATACTTGCGGCTATACAGGAAATTAAAATATCTAGAAATTTCTTAATATTTTCTATACTAATGGATGAGATTAATCCGCTCTAATTGGCACTAAGTTCTACAATACACTTGGATCTATTTTAGAGGTTATGATCAGCATGCTGCACTAAAATGGCTGTAGAATATAGTGAGGCTTTGCTGTTGTAGCCAGTCATATCCATTTTGATACCCTTCTTTAAATAGGTTTGGGTTAGTTGTTTTTTTTTAAAAATCATAATTACTTTAAAATGAAAATTATTTTCATGATCATATCTTTTGCTTATTAAATTTTGTAGATCTGTATACATAATTGCTGACAGAATTAATCGCAGTCAGACAGTCCCATTACTTTACATAAGAATGTCATATGAAGAAGCTCAGCTGATAGTGCTGCAGCAATTTACAGTTAGTGGTCAAGCATTGTATTTGGGGAATTTATTCAAATATTTATTTATGGATAACAGAGAATGAGAATGTTAGGCAATGTTTCAGAGCAGGCATGTAGGGCCAGGTCTTTGGAGCTGTTTTAACTTGTGAGATAACCTCTGTGAAGTGTTTCCATCTCCATGAGGAGTCCTGAGACCTAGTCTCTTCTAGGTAAAAAGGAAATTTAGGAAAGTGCTGATGTATTAAAGCTATCTATTTAAGCTGTTCTTGAAGTGTTAAAAATTAATCCCTATTGGAAATTGAGCTATCGATAACCTTTCTATAGACACTGTCTTCATTAGCCCATGTCGCTATATGAAAAGGGCTTTAGTAGGAATTAATTTCCTATCTCTTGGACATTTTAATTATAAAGAACTTTTTCATTTGAAAAAAACCCAAAAACTATATATGATGCCAAGTCAGTATATAGCTTCTACATTAATCTCACAGGCCCTGTTACACAATTAATTCTTACACTGGTATGTAAACTGGGAATCAGGAAAAGTTAGTCTCATACAGAAAGGAGAATAGCTGAAAATCATGCATCATTTTTACAGTTTTGAAATATGTAACATCATCGAAATTTTCACCTCGTATATTTAGGAATTCCACCTGTTAATAAGCATTAATTAGTGTAATAGTGCTAAATTACTATAACTTCTCTGATACTCTCATAGTAAGGAAAGTTTGGATTAGAAGTTAGATATTTTTCCGTATAAAGTATGTGTATACTCAGTTCATATTTATATGTATGTTTGAGTATGTTAGGTTCAGCATGCTGTACCTGGACGCTAAATGTCAGAGCACTAGTTTTTATTAAAGTCAGGAGAAGCTTTAGGCAATGGATCTATTTTCTTCTATTTTCTTCTAATTTTCTTTCATGTTCCATTTCTTTTTTAGGTCCCAGAAGCCATAAGAAAGTGCCAGCGAGCTGGAATTACAGTCCGCATGGTCACTGGAGACAACATCAACACAGCACGTGCCATTGCCATAAAATGTGGAATCATTCATCCAGGAGAAGACTTTCTCTGCCTTGAAGGGAAAGAGTTTAACAGAAGGATCCGAAATGAGAAGGGAGAGGTAATTCCTATACTAAATCCGTATGTGTTATGAGTATGTTAAAAAAACCAGTGAGGACACTAACATATTTTTCCTGCACTAATGCACACTCCATTTCAGTAGACTACTTGGAGACATTGCTCCTTTTTTATACCACTAAAATTTTGCAATTCAGAATACCAAAGAAAATGTATTGAAAATGCTTTTCAGGATGCAGAACCACTATCAGTTTAGTACTAGCCTAATTCAGAAGTTTTTAGAACAATAGCACTAGTCCACAAGAAGTCAAAACCAAGCACATTAAAGCAGGTTTGTTAGCAAAGTGTAGAAGGAACTTGACAGCAGATTGCAGGTCTGTCTCATAAAAATGCCATCTGTATTGAAAACCAGCTCCCCTCAGATTTTCATTTCATACCACTTTATCTAATGTGCTGTGGTATCCACTCTAATAATTTGCATAACTCCATCTGTTCTTCAGAAGGTTTTTAACTCCTCATAAAAGATGGACTTAAAGATGACTTCAGTAACCTGTGCATTAAAAAAGAAAGCTCTTTAATGAATGCACACAGTCATTTACTGCTTGCATTGATCAGTGGAATCCTGGGAACATTATTATATTCGATGGATTAGTCCTCATTGCTATTGGAGTACAGAAGAAATTTTGCCATTACTGGTGCCAAAATGATATGAAGAATTGGATTTAAGTGTAGAACAGATCAACACACTTCTATGTGTAAACTTGTTTGATCAAATTTGAGAAACTCCACTATCCTATATCTAGAGATGATTCTGAGTGGAATTATCTGAAAAGAAGCTAAGAAAGGCTAATTATATAATGTGACAACATTTATTTGCATTAACTAACAGCTGAATTTTCATAGTAAAAAACTGCCTTTTTTGACCTTGCCTTCATTTGCAACAGCAACACCTTGTAATTTTTCTGTGCTTTTGGGCAGAAAAGATAGCAAAAGAAAAGTAGCAAAGTGATTCATCTGACACATGGACACGAATGTGTTTTGCATTTTGCTAATCAGAGGCTAACAGTTCTACTGTTTTGAATTTGCTTTTTTTTTTTTGTGTTCCCCCCACTCCAGATTGAGCAAGAGAGGATTGACAAGATCTGGCCAAAGCTTCGAGTGCTTGCTCGCTCCTCTCCCACGGACAAACACACTCTGGTAAAAGGTGCGTGCAGATACATTCACATGTGTATGTAAATTCATGTCCAAGTTATTGAAGTATGCTCAGCACATTATCTGTGTTGGAAAAATTTTGTTAGAAATATATCAGAGTTATTACTTTTATCTGCTTATCTATACATATTGCAAGTTTTCTTTGTAAGATAATTTAGAGTAAATCAAGTAATTCAAGCATATGTGTTCTCCCACAACTATTATTAAAGAGTATTTCTAGACAAAAATATTATTGTTGCAGCTATTGGAGATCATGTAACTAGGAGATACCCTCTTGAGCATTACATGAATTGTCATGTGTATTTTAAGCCAATAAAATTTTCCTATAGACTCACTAATTATATGATTTTTACAATTTAATAGTTCGCATTTAGGTAAGGATTAATTTCTGAATCTATCCTTTAGGTATGGTAAGATTTTATTGATATGGCTCATTACATGACTGGTTACAAAGGTGTTTGAGCAGTATGTAAATTTTTTAAATGCATAAATTACTGTACAGCAAAAATTCCATTTTGAATTTGAAGATTGTGGGGTGCACACACATCTGTCCACTGGGACACTGGAAGAAAATAATTTTTTTACCATTTTAAAATAGAAAATATAGTAAAAAGAGCTATTAATTTAATNACTCCAGATTGAGCAAGAGAGGATTGACAAGATCTGGCCAAAGCTTCGAGTGCTTGCTCGCTCCTCTCCCACGGACAAACACACTCTGGTAAAAGGTGCGTGCAGATACATTCACATGTGTATGTAAATTCATGTCCAAGTTATTGAAGTATGCTCAGCACATTATCTGTGTTGGAAAAATTTTGTTAGAAATATATCAGAGTTATTACTTTTATCTGCTTATCTATACATATTGCAAGTTTTCTTTGTAAGATAATTTAGAGTAAATCAAGTAATTCAAGCATATGTGTTCTCCCACAACTATTATTAAAGAGTATTTCTAGACAAAAATATTATTGTTGCAGCTATTGGAGATCATGTAACTAGGAGATACCCTCTTGAGCATTACATGAATTGTCATGTGTATTTTAAGCCAATAAAATTTTCCTATAGACTCACTAATTATATGATTTTTACAATTTAATAGTTCGCATTTAGGTAAGGATTAATTTCTGAATCTATCCTTTAGGTATGGTAAGATTTTATTGATATGGCTCATTACATGACTGGTTACAAAGGTGTTTGAGCAGTATGTAAATTTTTTAAATGCATAAATTACTGTACAGCAAAAATTCCATTTTGAATTTGAAGATTGTGGGGTGCACACACATCTGTCCACTGGGACACTGGAAGAAAATAATTTTTTTACCATTTTAAAATAGAAAATATAGTAAAAAGAGCTATTAATTTAATCTCTATCTCATCCTTTTCTTTTGTACTTCTTAATATGTACATAATATGTACACATGCATAATTTATAAATAATATACATATTTTGGGCATGTGTGCTCAAAAAGATTTTGGTGATTTATGCTCATGATTGAAAGGATTTGGAGACCATTGGTTTGGGTAACATAACTATGAGCTTCATAGGTCAGTAATAAAACAGCAGAAGGTTAAGTAAAGTTTCATCACTTTTGTAGTGCATACTAAATTCTGCCTTACTTTGAGAACATGACTTCTACAGCCTGATAGTTTATTTGTTTCAGAAACACTACAATTTGTTTTTCATTAAGTGGCTTAAATGAGTCCTGTGGGAGTACTCCTTTGAATCATTTAGGATTTTCGCTTAGGAGAAAAATGAAACCTTTGCCAGAGAAGATGAAGTCAGTAAAGAGCTGAACAAAAATAAACATCAAATTATTATTTTCTAGCATATGCAATTTGACAATCCAAAAGATACTTACTTCTACTGAATGTCATATGCAACTAATGCAAATGATACTTCAAAGATGTCACGAGGTCAAAAGAGCAAATAAGTATATAATTAAGTTCAAGAACAAGTCTGTGGAAAATAATGGTGGATTAATTTATTTTTTTTTGCTGGTAATACTCCTAGGGCCATTAAAAGTTACAAGAAACTAATATTCACTAGTTTTGGGCCTCTTGTTAAAATGTTATGGTTTGCTCAGACACTTGAGGGATCGAGAGGATTTTCTCTTCTTTGATGTATTCTATACTGCTCTAGGGTAAAAACACACATCACAAAATAAACTTTTTTTATGTATTTAATTTTTAATGACACACAACTGCTGGAGGGAATATTGTTTCTCCTTAACAGAGCACAGTCCCACCCAGCAAAAGGATAATTTTTATTTTGCATTTTTGTTTTTACTACTGCTAAGAGACTGTGGAAAGACATGCTTCAGCATTTCAGGCTGGGCAGACAGTTTCTTCCAAATACTTACGGCTTTGAAGTAGAGATAGGTTGAAAAAAAGAAGTCAAAATAGTTTATCATCACAAACTGTTTTATTGCAATAGAAATGTTAGATAACTCAAACTGAAATACAGTTTCTTTTGGATTTTATGACATCCATTGGTATGATTTAATATTTTTTTACCCTATTTCAGAATACACCTAGTAAAAATGCCTATCATTTATACTTACGTGTCCTTGTAATGCTATTGCTGATATACTTCAGTATTGTTATATTTATGTTTTTTAAAATACTACAGAAAGCAACTGCTTGGTAGTGATGGGAATTATCATCTTGTTAGAAGTTATAAAAAAGATCAAATATTCAGTTTATCAGTTAAAGATGTGCCTTCCCATATGTTTAAATTAATTTGGGATTATTTTTCTGTAACATCAAAACAACTATTCTCCTGTAAATCTCATTTATTAACAAGCAGAAAGAGATTTTTAAAGAAGAAAATATTTTTAGTAATTATCCTTAATTACTAAGATATTTAAATATTATTGCATGGGGTGGTATTATATTCATTACATCATTAATTTAGACATTCTGTAACACTAGGCACAATAATGAAAATATGCATAGTTGTATTAATTGAAATTCTGAAATTAAATATCAGCATGTTGCAAATTGCAAGTGGTTTTAACATATTTGCGAGATTATGTTAATATTTATCTTTATTAAAATTCACATGAAGAATTACTCATCAAGCTGACCTATTTCAGTGTAGAAATTTAACTTTGACCAACTCTTCCCTGAAGAAAAAAAAAAAGGTTTTTCAGGAGTTATTAGTTATTTTGCATTGGAATCTAGTGTTTTATACTCTCTGAATACCATTTAGGTCTCTGTGGTCTGTGTTACATGTAACTTTGTGGGAGGCAGTGATGTCTTCAAAATTCCCTATTAGTGTTGGAATATAAATCACATTGGTGGTTCATGCTTAGTACAGAAATCCATAGCCATGTTCTTCTCTGCCATTTCAACAACATGAATTCTGTGGAGCACTATTCACTTAAGAATTGCCAGTGCTGTCTTTAGTGTTACATATAACACTTTTGCATTAACCTTTAAAGTTCTATTCCTGCACATACTTATGCACATCACAGAATCACAGAA
>VYZU01034901.1:4126-16908 GCA_013401355.1 Ceyx cyanopectus
AAAAAAAAAAAAAAAAAAAAAAAAGCACATTTGTGTTCTGCTTGCAGAAGAGGTCCCTCAGAGAGGGGATTTCCTAACGACGGGGTTAAACCACAACGTAAAGAATGGACTTTTACATACTATAGGTAACCCAATCAATTAGCCTTTTGTTACACTCTCAAATTCAACGTTTTCCTTTAAGAACACCCGAAAAGACTGAAAAGTCTGTTTACAAATCTGAAGGAGGAGCTGCTGGCATACACTGGTTCTGTACAGCAACGGGTACGGCTCGACAACTTGTGCTTTAGAGAAAGCAAAACAAAAACCAATGTTTGGAACTACTCTGAGTTTAGGTCAAAGTTATTTTAAGCATTCTTTCCTCAGCTGTCTCTGACCACTGGGCATTATTTTGTACCTCAGCCTAGTTGACTATGACACAAGACCAGCATTCAGCTCTTGAGTACAGGACACATGAACATTTCAATTGTGTTATCAAAGCACCAAAACCTTCCCAATCAGATTTCTACAGACAGCAATTAGGAGCTTGTTTAGTCAGCTGCATATTTACTTGCTGATTTTCCTAAATCACGTGTCAAACTTCAGCATCCCTGTACTAGGCTACCAAGAACCAAGGCCAGCTTGCTTTGCAATGGTCTAACCTTTCCTTGGCAGGGTCTAGAATACATTCTACGATGCAAAATCTGCATAAACACTAAGATTCATTTCTTGTCACCTGTTCACAGGAACAAACCATCAGCAGCAGGGCAGTCACTGCTGCAGGTGCATGGTTAGAATGCACAGAGAGCTTTCCCACACCAGCACTCTCCAGCACAAGCATCAGGCTCTGTTAAGACCTATGTGGGAAATGAGGCAAACCAAGGAATGAATCCAGGTACAGGCAACACAATTAACTTGGATACTAATGATTCCTGTATCTCTTGCATGAGAAATCCCTGCTGTACCCCAAGAGTGTGTGTGTGGGGGGATACAGAACAAACCAAACCCAAACCAAAACAACCCAAAGTGCTTGTCCAGGCGAAGCCAAAGAGCCAGTCTCTTCCCCAATCTGCTATGGGCCTTTTTTTCCTGACAGCACAGCTGAGTCAGGTCAAAGCCTACATGGGAGTCACTGCTAAGAGCACACAAAGGTAAGTCACTGGATCTCAGTGTCAGAAAAGAAGCCCTTCCATAGCCCCAAGGCCCCTGATATGAGCTTTGCAGTAGGCTCAGCAGAGGTAAATTCCCTCTCCCTGCATGGGCAGCTGTTTTCACAGAGGCTTAGACAGCAAGTGTGCAGGAGATGGCACTGTGAAGAGCACCAACACCTGAAGCACAAGTTGCATGCTGTAGGGAGCCCAGTGTCTCAGGCAGGCATTTCATCAGATTTTGTTCAGCCAGCTAGTTTTTGGAGATAACCATTAAATAAGCAATTCATTCTGCCTCAAAGAAAAGAGAAATAATGAAAGTGTTGCCAAGCTAATCCTCCTCTTTCCTCTGCACAAAGATCCCAGTACAACAGATGCATGTCTACAAGGGATAGAGTTATCTCATGGGCAAGAGAAAAAGGAGGGGCAGTGCCACCATTACTGACTGGCAGACATTAGATAAATTCCCATAAATTCAGATTACTGGGAGATCTGCTGCTGGTGATATTAGTTTTCCCCTTCTATGAAACAACAGTGTGTCCTTTTCCAACTCTCAGCACTGTGCCCATTCTGTGTTCTGCACCACTTGCTTTCTGGATTAATTACTATTATTGTTAATATTATTATCACTGTTTCTTTTCTCCTTGTGCTGTTCTATTAAACTGGCCTTGTCTCAGCACATGAGGTTTTACCTTTTCCTTCACATTCCCCTTCCCATGACAGCATGCCTGGCTGTGTATGAGGTGTAGAACATGGGTAGGGGAAGACAGGAGGGAAATGGAAAGCTTTACACGAGCCTGCTTGCTTGATAGAACAGGAAACATATGTGAAGTCTTCTGGTAAGTGATAGAAAAAGGTAAAAAAAAAAAAAAGAATATCTGATTTCTGATCTAGTAGTGGCTACTGCAGTAGCCACTACTAGATGCAGTTAACCCTATTCTCTTTTTTATTACTACAGTAGCAAAATAATAAAAATATTAAAGTTTATTATTATTACAACAATCTTTACGGAATATTTTTTTATAGGACCATACTCTCCAGAGCCTATGGTCAGTCTAAACTCATGGGCTATTCTGCCTCTCGTCACTGTTCAGATTACTTTCCTCTGAAAGAGGCAGCTGAGGGCATTTCAGCTTGCATCAATTAGGTAAGGCTTGCTTCAAAAATGCCAGCACATAGTGAAAATACTGTAGTTATTTTTCATTACAAGTGACTGACCATGGGGAGAAAGAGATAATGGTAAGTAAGTCAAGTTTCCTTTTTCTGCTTCTGAAACCTTATGCCAATTATCTTCATATGTACAAACTTTAAGAGTTTAAAGACATGGCACACAGAAATGTAAACCTCCCAAAATACTTTCAAAACATGTGGAACTTTTACTGAATTCACTACTATGAGGTATTAATGTAAATAACCTGGCAGGCTTCAGCAACAGCATTTAGGCTTCACATTGACCTTATTCTCATTTACATTACCTGAGAGCATTAGAAGGGTGAAAAGACATAAGCCACATGACTAACAGCTCTGAAGCAGCAAAATTCTCTAACCAGAGCAATCATAAATCCCTACAGTAAATCTCTCTTCTGCTCTGAAGCAACGTATCAGTCACTGTCAAAAATCTCATACATCAGCTGTCCACTCCAGTTATGTGCTCCTACTTTCACACTTCAATATCACAGACAAAAAAGTACTTCTCTGCACATTTTCCTCATTTTTTCTACCTCAATGAAAAACTCATATGGATCTAGAATTCAGGGTTTCATACATATCTGACTCTCCATGCATTTCTTACTTCTTTACCCTCCCTTAACTACAAGAAGCTTTATGAAAGCTGAAGATCCATCAAACAATTTAGTGAAAAGCACTTCTAACTTACTTAAAAGCAATTTCCAGTTTACTCACTAGAGCTCACAGATGCCTCTATGGTTACTGAACAAAAGTCTTCCTTTGTTCTTTTTAGGTAGAAACTGTATGGTTTGTGCATAAAGTAATTGGATTCCTTCTCCCTTCATTACCTGCGTGCAATAAAACTTGCAGTATGAGAAAATAATATTAGTAATTTACTATAAGCTTGTGATAGGTTTGTAGAGATGATTTTGTCTGACAGCTTATATACTTCTAATATACAAGTTAGTTTAGTTCCTATCTATTTAAAGCATTACTCATATAAGTATTCTAGAATTTTAAAAGAAAATTTTTACAGCTTTTGTATCTCACATGTAAAAAAGTAAAAACTAATCCTTTCATAATACTGAATTTAAATCATGTTAAAGATGAAACATTATTCTGTGAACTCTCCATAAATACTAATAGGTTTTTTTCTTCAGACTTCCAAATAAATACAAAGAAACTTACAAATCAAACTGACTCTTCAAAACTTGGGGTACTTTTATCAAGTGATGAGCTTTCTCTTTGCCTAACTAGCAAAAAAGACAGAAAAGAAGCAACTATATTGAGTCATAAGAGAGAATAGTATCATTATGATATTGTACAGACTAGTGAGACCTGCAAGCAAACTCTGATGCACTTCTAATGAAGACAAAAAACCTACATGTCAACTAAAAAAGTAATAAAAGAAGGAAAGGTGCCACTTATTAATAAAAATATAATTAAACAAACAGCTAACCCAAGGAAAAATGTGTTTATGATTTGCCTATTGTGATTATCATCTCTTTCAGATACTGAACTACTCACACTGATGTACAAAAGCTAATTTAAGGCTTTTATACCAAGCAAATCAACAAAACCACATTGTCTGTTTTGTTATTGTTGGTTTTTTGGTGTTTTTTTTGCTAAGTAAGATCCTGTAAACATGAAGATCACTGAGACAAAACACACTCTCAAAGGAAAATAGTTTTAAGTGGTCCTTGATCTACATTTCCAGTTTAAAACCCTGACTATAGGGATTTCATTAGATTTTCAAAGTTAGGACAAGGTATTTGTAGAATATTGTGTAAAATGTGTTATATCTTCAGTCATCTGAATTAAAACCTTCACAGCAGAACTAACAGACTGCTGCACTGTAATCTTATTCCATTAATAAGATTTTATCTGGGTCTAGGCTAATGTGCTAATTTCTGTGTAAAGCAGATTAAGACTATTCCTTTGTTATTACTTATTGACCACCCAGTACTCTAATTTTATTTTAACTGAATTTAATGTTAGCCCAGATCTCATTTACTTTAGTCAATGTATTCCAAAAAGTCTTAAAAACCTTTCATGTCTTATTCTTACCTGAATCAGTTCAGCTCCTTTCTAATGCAAGAGATATTCTCAGATGCCTTTTTAACTTGCTCAAACAAAGGTATGAAACTGGAGAAGCATAATTTGTAAGGTGAAATTCATTCTTTTTTATACTTACTGCTGAGACTACACCAAATTAACAAAGGTTAAATCTTTCTCCTTAAATCATTATATTCATACATTAAATCTAGAAAACAACAACCATACTTTAAATACTAATTGTATTAATTCATTTTCAACTAAATGATGTTCTTAAAGCTGACAAATTCAGAATAGCATGTGGAAAAAAAAAAAAGACAAAGCTCTTTCTCCTAAGTTTGGTACTTGAAAAAGCATCAAAAGACTGCAAGATGATTGCTGAGTAAGTTACTACAAGAAGTAGGAAACTGAAGGCAAGCTAGAGATGGCAAGACTGCAGAGGAGGATGGGCATATACACTGAGTGCAGAGATACCAAAGTTTCCTAGGGATTCTGGGGGCAAGGATTTGAGCAGTTTGCTGTGGCTCTAAATCTTGGAAATGAGTGCATTTGAGTCCAGAAGCAAGGACCTGTTTACAAGGACACAGAAAGCAGAGGGAAAAGCTGTTTATCAACCCTTTGCCTATTTTGTATTATCTTGTCATGGAACTTGATTTAGATAAAACACAAGCATTCTACTTCTAATCCAATAAAATTGTGGTGGTTTTTTTTTTTTTTAATCTTTTAGAAGAAATCATTATGAAGTAGAAAATCTAGACAAATCCATCTTAAAGCTGTAGCTGACCCAGCTCCCACTGTGACACCTATAAATTGAATTACGGTTGGAGTGTTTTAGTGCATCTCAGTTTGCAAGCTCTGAAATGCAATAAACATGGTCTGTATTTTTATAAGCTGTTTTAAATACATCTTCAGTTTTACAACCATGTATTATGGTTCTATGAACTCAGCTTACATATTCCAATTCATTTCTAATGAGCTCATTAGCCTGGGCAAAATTACAAGAACACAACCATATTAGTTCTAGTTCTTCATTAAACTCTTTTATAACCTTCTTTCTGAAAACCTTTTGAGTCACACATAACTTAGAGGCACTTAGTGCCATGTCTAGCTGGGTGCTGTGGTGTCAGGTCTTAGGCTGGACTTGATGATCTCACAGAGTGTCAGGGGTTGAAGGGAGCTAGAAGATCATCTAGTGCAACCCCCCTGCCAGAGCAGGGGCACCTAGACCAAGTCACCCAGGAACAGATCCGGGGGGGCTGGAATGTCTCCAGAGCAGGAGACTCCACAACCTCCCTGGGCAGCCCCTGCCAGCCTCTGGCACCCTCACTGGGAACAAGTTCTTCCTTGTGTTTACCTCAACCTCTTGTGCTCCAACTGACTCCCATTGCCTCTTGCCCTGTCACTGGATGACATTGAGCAGAGTCTGGCTCCATCCTCCCTACACTGCCCTGAACATCTTGACAGACACTGCTGAGCTCCCCCCTCAGTCTCCTCTTCTCCAGGCTAAGGAGCCCCAGCTCTCTCAGCCTCTCCTCAGCAGGGAGATCTCCACTCCCTTCAGCAGCTTGGTGCCCTGTGCTGGACTCTCTCCAGTAAATCTCTGTCTTTCCTTAACTGGGGTGCCCAAAACTGGGCACAGTACTCAGGTGGGGTCTCACCAGCACAGAGTAAAGGGGGAGAAGAACCTCCCTTGCCCTGCTGGCCACACTTCTGAAGTGCTGAAGTGTTCTGAAGTAGAAGCTCATCCAATTGGAAACCTTTTTTCAGAGACAGGTGGCAACTGATGGCAGATGGGTTAATAATGTTGATTGCTTTAAAAGGAGTTCAGTATTAGAGATGCTAATTATTTGAACTGTGACTTAATTTTGTACCATATTTCTCTCATAAAATTATCTAGAGCAAGAAATTCGTGATTTTCCTTCAAATTGTGTTAAAAGTTCCTGCTTCTAGCTTATCTTGCTTTTCTCTCTACCACAGCTACAGTATTATCTTCCAAATATCTTTAATTTTGTGAAGACACAATTATGCAACAGGATGAATGCCAGAACCAGATTTTTCTGTGCAACTCCTCTAGTGCCACGACCAACCATCAAACCAGAATAAATCCAACAGTCCAAATAAATACTCATTCCTTTTAGTGAAAAGCCTCACAATCAATACCTATGACAATGATGAATTTGATCTGGAAGACACTAAAAGTTGCACGAAACATCTTACAGCATTTTATTGTGATTATTTTTTGAACAATTTAAAGTTTAAATTAGTGTTGGAGCTTATAATATTGTCAGTGGCATCTAAAATTATTTTTCATAGAAAACAGTTATTACCTTTCCTCTTACAAGTAAGATTTACACATGGTACAGTGTCTCCTACTACACCATGATGGTCACACACTGCAGTGAAATCTCTCCCCTGAGCAGTTTGTGAACATCCTTAGCTTAAGCAAAGTAAAATGAACCAACACACAAAGAAGCATTTGATTGCTTAGGTCATATTGCAATACTTGTATTATTTTAGGAAAACACAGGAAACCTATTATTCAAAACAAGAGAAGATGATTATTTTGAGTGACATTATTTAAATTAAATGTTTCTTTCCTGATATCAACTTCATCTCATTCAATCCTTACCCTTCTTTACATTCAGTTCCATGTATGGATACTACTTCTGTAAAAAAGGCATGCTTTTTTACTCTGGCACATTTGATTGACTGTACACAATCTCCTAACTACTACTACTATAATTTTTATCAAACTTTGTAGATGAGATTGGGTATTTCCACTTTCAATCATGAATGCTCCTGTAGTTTCAACTGTCTCAGAATGAGTACATCTTGGCCATACAGGTATTTTTATTGAAAAATAGCATTCATCCATGAATAAAGATGATTTAGTTCACTCTTATTTAAATGTTCCAACTTTTTTTTAGTTCAATACACACACAATTTACGTAGATGTTGCTTTCCCAATTGTTTCAAAGTCACCAAGAAAAAAAAGATGAAGGTTTTCATAAGCAAGCTGAAGAAACTGGAAAATGTCATCATCTATTAATAAGCATTATCAACTGAAACTCCAGAGTAGCTGTAGTTTTTGACCCTGCATGGAGCAAAAATATAACTGAGAATCAATCAAAACCAAGCAAACTTTTAACTTTTTGTTCAAAAAATAGTTTGGCAAGCCAAACAAAGGCCAATTTAACCAAAGTAGCCCAAAACCAAGTTTGTTCTAATAGTTTGAAGATTCCATTTCTAGAAAATTGAAAAAAAGCCACCAAACATTTAAATACTGGTCTCCTGCAGACCAGATTTCAGAGTATTAAGCTGATGCAGCAAACACACACTGAGCTGAGGAAAAAAACCTGTCCTTTTTGAACACTGAAGACAAATACCCTTCCTCCCATCTGACAAAAAAGGGCTCTTTTTTCAATTGCTCCTACCTGCTGTATCTGTTTCTTAATTTCTTTGTCTACAAGTCTCAATACACAATAAAAGCCACGACAGATTAATTTCATTAAGTAAGACTGTTTTTCAAGGTAATCCTCAAACACAACGAGTCCTTTGTTACCTGCAAAAGGAATGAATTGCACAGTTTCAGGAAGAATCCAATTTGATTTACCTCTCCCCAGATTAGCATTAGAAGCAACCAAAGAACCCAAAATAATCTGATCTCTTCCCTAAGACTGAAAAGGTTTGATTAGAAATGGCCAAATGTCCATAAAGAGCTCACTGAGAGAACAAGAAGCCTTAAAACCCTTCACCCTGTCAGGGTAGGAATCAGAAAAAAAAGATTGTCCTGTGTCTTATCACATGCTCCTAAATCCTGATCTTTAACTCTTATCTACTTAGATTGAATTTGTGAAAACAGGGATTAAAAGTGAAAATAAGCTATGTATTCAACCACAGGGCAAACCATATTTCTATTTTCCTGTTGCTATGATAAACACTCGATTGCTTAAATATTATAATTTAAATTTTTATTACATTTTACATGAAATGAAAAAAGGTATGGAAAATTGGAGAATGGAAATATAAAATATGGATATATAAAATATGAAAAAAAATAAAGGAAAATAGCTTAAAAAAAAATGAAATAACACAGACCAGCAAATAGTGTTTAGAAGTCTAGGGAAATATTAACAACTACTGAAGTGATTTAGGAAACACAGCGACATGGTGTCAAAATCAAGAAAACATTTAGAATATTTATAACATAATTCTGTATTTACATTGTTGTTCAGGTCACTATTTCCAAGTCAGCTTATTCCTACAGCTTAAAAGTGAACACCTAAATATATCAGTTCTACCACACTGGTGTTTAAGTGAACTTTGCAGGCTCACATTCTTCCACTCATTCTAACCCTGCTACTCAGATTTAAAGCAATGAAGAACACCAGAGCACTGTTTGCTCCAACACGTTTCTTCTAGTACAAAATGATCATTTGGAATACTTTGGGTAAGTAAAAACCATCTCCTGAGAACTAATGGGGAAGAATATTTCTTTTTGTCTCACTTGGTTGATTTTTGTGGGAGTTTTAGAGCTGTCTGTGGGAGAAAAACCAGCAAACAACCCACCCCAGCACCCTAATAAGCTACATTAAATCATCCTATTTGTTTAAACCAATGTTTGACACATTTCTTTTCCTACAGGGGGAAAAGCTGCTAATGGAATTTGCCCTCACTTTTATTGGAGGGGTTCTCAAGCACTTTTAAAATGCAAAGAAAGTTATGTCAGCACCTCCCTAAGGCAGAGCAGCTGGTGCTGGCTGGTAGCAGTGACCAGAGGCAGCAGCTCACTGTTATGCTGAGTTCAAGAGAGCAATCCAGTCTCCAGTCTGGGAAAAAAAAAGCAGCTTTTGATATGATAACCCCTAACTGACCCCTTCCTGTCACTTCCATCGACTCCGTGCACAAACAAGTGCCAATTTCTAACTCAAAATGCAATAGAATAAAACAAAATAAACTCACGGTGTCAAATTTGACTTCAGCTAATCAAGTTTAACTGCTGCAGCCCTTCAGAAACATTCATCATCCTGATATATTTGGCAGAATGAAAAGTCTTAACTTTGAATGTCAATAGTAGTTTGCAAAAGCACAATAGTTTGTGGGGGGGAAAAAAATAAGGTTATTTACATCCTAACCATTTAAAGTTACTGTCCCAACACAACACAATTATTGTCTTAAAAACCCTTACTTTCAATAAATGAGATTTCATGGTAACTATTACCCTCAATATGCAGTATTTTACAGTCAAACCATCACAATATTTTCATAAAGGTCTTCAAGTGACACAAAACCTCTAAAATAAGCAGCCCAGAGAGCTACACAGTGGCTCTGAACCCAAACACCTCCAAGTCAGTGACATGGACGTGGAAGAATTTTCCAGTTCTGGTTATCAGAAACACTTGCAAGTTTTCCAAATCACTTCCAGCTTAATTCTGGGTCACTAGTACTGACACACATCAGCTTTTCTTCATTTAAAAATTAAACTATATAAAGAGCTGAAGTTTACCAAAATCTCAGTGAACAGGTATATGACTGTGTTCATATAATCCCCTTTACTCTGGGATTGCTCCAAAGCCTCAGCACATCATACCCAGTTACAACTTTTTTTTTTGTCTGAATTTGTACTGCAGAAGGACATTAAAAGGTATGTCTTGGGGAAAAAAAAACCAACAACAACTTCTGGAATTGTCCTAGTTGCTCTGATGCTCCCATCAATAAAACATATAATGTTGGTGGTCAAGCTACTGACTTTCCTCACTCTTCACTACTGAAATGGGCTCTTTAAAGTATCATATTTCCTTTTTTTTAGCCAATTTTAAATCTCTTAAGCTTAACTGTGTGCCAAGAACATCTAAAAATTTCTTTCATCGTGACTATCTTGTGATAGTACTCCTGCTTTTGGCCTATAAGAAACATTCAGAAGACCATGATTAGGTCTTGTTACTAATTCTTGCAATTTAACCCATTTTTATATGGCTAAAATGGACATTACTGTTGCTTGCAAACAAGCAGGGCTGAGTGGACATCTCAGCTCCAGGTAACATGGCCCCAGATTTCATGTCATGACAAACTGTTTCATAATTGCTCCAGCAGTCTTCTTGCTTTTTTTTTTCCTAAATAAAAGCTGTAAGGATAAGGTTCTTTGAAGCAGAAGTACTAAGGAAACTTGAGGTCTGCAGCTATGGAAGTGGCACAGGGAGAGGGGGGAGGAAGGACCTTGAATAAATTATGCAAGATTCCCAACTTTCTCCAATTAGACTGAAAAAAAATTACAGCTGGCAGTGGCTTGGTAATGTCACTTACTGTATTTTATCAAGAGTTCTGTAAGAATCTTACAAAGTAAGATCCTGTTCCACTACAAATTACTCAATAATTATGTCACAAAGTGAAGCAGCCTAGAAAAACACTCAAACAAGTACTCTTGCTACTCACTGTGCTGCAGGAGATCTCTCATCCTGAGGAAATTCTACTCCACAGCTGAAATCACTGTCTCCAACTCAAACTGAACAGCAGTGTGATCTGACAGGTATACTGACCAAATGTCACATTTTGTAGTACAAGCATTTAAAATCAAAATGATACCTCTTTATCCTTGCTTAACCAGCAAATGGTAACAATGCTATTTCAAATAAAATCTAATTTGAACTGGTTTTTATTTCAAGGCTTAGGGTAGTCCCTGAGGTGTAACTATGCACTCATCTCACCTAAGCAAGAGCTCCCAGCCTTTGGCAAGGTTCAGGCATCCTTGCAAAGGGAAACCCCCTCACCCCCAACACCAAAACTAGATCTTTGGATTCTAGAAAGTTAAGAATTCCAAACTCTAGTGATGTTTTTAGCCTTTGTAACTGAAGTACAAGTACCATCCTTATATATAACTTGAGTTATATTGTTCTATAAGAACTCAAATAAAACATTTGGCTGCATGTCCTTGTAAAACTTCAATAATCAACAGTTATATTTTTTATTATCATCTATAAATGTGCCTTAACCTCCTGCTACTCAAGCACAAGTACCATCCTTTTCCACCAGCTCAGCAAAGCTACACAAATTGCCATAACCAAGTTTGTTTCTGAGCTAACATTCCAAAACTGCTTTCCAATTTCAGAAAAAAACCCAACCAAACTATTGTGAAGCATGCACATATTATTGTCTCTTGTTGTACTGTGCAAAATAAACAACTTTTATATGAAAACTAAACTGGAAATGCATCTGCAGTCATAATGTTTGAACACAAACCAGTTTGGATATTTGTAACACAGCACTACTAGGGAATCAACTGACAGATGGAGATCAGAACAAACTCATGGATTCATAAGGACATCTGTCTGAGAAGAAATTATTGCTTTTAATACTTCACTTACCCATTCCATTTTTGGTTTAATATTAAATCTATGCAGAAGTGCACATGATTTCATGACACTTACATTCTAAGGCTGCTCATTATGCTTTAATACAGCTGCACAAAGAAGTGCCTTAACTGTTTGCCTGTCATGTTTGGTGACAATCTAGTTGAATATCTTCAAGTTACCTGTACTAGAGTTATTAATTCAATGCTGTAAATTATAACTTGCATTTTAAATGGATTCATTTACAAAAGACATTATTAATTGACCATAAAGCACTCAATAAAATGAAAATTTTCTGTGCAAGAGCTGAAATCTTAACAAACCTTAATTCACTTCTCTCTTCCCCCAAACACAATCCTCTTCAACCATTCTTTGTATGCAAGCAAGTGTAACTAAACCATTCCTGTGAATTACTACTCATACATGTACATTTTATTTATTTTTATTTAACATTTTACTTGGTTTTTTCTCCATTTTTTTGTATGTTTGATACAGGTGTAATTTTAAAGTAACTGAAAAAAATAAATTATTCTTACCTTTTCAACTGCTAATTGTTTTGATGGCTTTTCTGATTCTCTCTCTCTCTTTTTCTCTTCTTTCTTTTTTTCTTTTTCCTTCTGAAAAAAAAAGGGGGGGGGCATTTTGCTAGTACTCAGTGACAATGCATTTGCAAATATATTGAATGTCTAGTTGTACAGAATATAAACAGGTATCTTCAGTTACTCAGTTCAGTCAATGCTTCTATCTGCTCTGCTTCCAGAAATGACTCATTCTGCACAAATAGTACTACTAAAAATACTGTAAGCCTGATAACCCAATAAATTCTCAAATACAGTACTACTAAAAATAGTGTAACTTAAAGAATGCAAGCAGTTCACTATTTCACCTGCTCATCTGCATTTCTTTTCATAAGCAGAAGGAAAAAAGAATGAGCACTGCTTCTCCTATGCAGATCTGACAAGAAAAAGATACCTCCAAGTACACCCTTAATTCTGATAAGCTCTGGTTAGGACAGATGCCAGCCTCTTTGACCAAAGAATTCTAGTAAGGTAATTTGTAGCAGCTTTTGAAAAATTTTTTTTTTTTTTTT
>VYZU01034901.1:17009-31446 GCA_013401355.1 Ceyx cyanopectus
CAGACTGGGGATAGGGATAAATAGTCTTTTTTTTAGGAGTAAAGTACAGGGGAGGATGAGGTTTGAGCTGGCATAGACACTAAATCTCATTAGTAATTACAGGGAGATAATTCTGTCCAGTGTGGAAGCATGTTGATATTTGTTTTTTTAATACATTTTTCGTCTGGATAAACATGGATTAGGTGGTTTCGAAACTGGTTCTGTCAAACAGAAAAGACATCTGCTAGTGTGCTCCAAGTAGATTCTCACCCATTGTTAATTTGCATAGTTGCATTAACAGCAGTGGAGGAGGATTTATCCATTTATTTAAAGCTCATTAAACATCTAAGTAATTAAGCTTGTGAGAATTTGAAAAGCACAAGCTTTGCTATGAGACAGGCAGTTTTAACCATCTCTAATGTTGTCTTGCAGCTAGCCAGAGGTGTAGAGGATTTGTGTGCTGCTTATACGTGGCAGAAGGAAGCTTTTCATATAGATTGGTTTGGCAGAAGATTTTGAAAAGGTTTTTCCTTTAATATATGTATGTGAGGTGCAGTTTTTCTAGTGCAGCTCCATATAAATCAGTAGTGATGAAATCGTAATCTCTAACTAGATTAGAAATTTTTCTAGCAGAAACACTACCATCTTGATCCATGAATATATGAAAAGCTGAAATTAAGTTTACCAGCAAAGCTACACAAATTGCCATAACCAAGTTTGTTTCTGAGCTAACATTCCAAAACTGCTTTCCAATTTCAGAAAAAAACCCAACCAAACTATTGTGAAGCATGCACATATTATTGTCTCTTGTTGTACTGTGCAAAATAAACAACTTTTATATGAAAACTAAACTGGAAATGCATCTGCAGTCATAATGTTTGAACACAAACCAGTTTGGATATTTGTAACACAGCACTACTAGGGAATCAACTGACAGATGGAGATCAGAACAAACTCATGGATTCATAAGGACATCTGTCTGAGAAGAAATTATTGCTTTTAATACTTCACTTACCCATTCCATTTTTGGTTTAATATTAAATCTATGCAGAAGTGCACATGATTTCATGACACTTACATTCTAAGGCTGCTCATTATGCTTTAATACAGCTGCACAAAGAAGTGCCTTAACTGTTTGCCTGTCATGTTTGGTGACAATCTAGTTGAATATCTTCAAGTTACCTGTACTAGAGTTATTAATTCAATGCTGTAAATTATAACTTGCATTTTAAATGGATTCATTTACAAAAGACATTATTAATTGACCATAAAGCACTCAATAAAATGAAAATTTTCTGTGCAAGAGCTGAAATCTTAACAAACCTTAATTCACTTCTCTCTTCCCCCAAACACAATCCTCTTCAACCATTCTTTGTATGCAAGCAAGTGTAACTAAACCATTCCTGTGAATTACTACTCATACATGTACATTTTATTTATTTTTATTTAACATTTTACTTGGTTTTTTCTCCATTTTTTTGTATGTTTGATACAGGTGTAATTTTAAAGTAACTGAAAAAAATAAATTATTCTTACCTTTTCAACTGCTAATTGTTTTGATGGCTTTTCTGATTCTCTCTCTCTCTTTTTCTCTTCTTTCTTTTTTTCTTTTTCCTTCTGAAAAAAAAAGGGGGGGGGCATTTTGCTAGTACTCAGTGACAATGCATTTGCAAATATATTGAATGTCTAGTTGTACAGAATATAAACAGGTATCTTCAGTTACTCAGTTCAGTCAATGCTTCTATCTGCTCTGCTTCCAGAAATGACTCATTCTGCACAAATAGTACTACTAAAAATACTGTAAGCCTGATAACCCAATAAATTCTCAAATACAGTACTACTAAAAATAGTGTAACTTAAAGAATGCAAGCAGTTCACTATTTCACCTGCTCATCTGCATTTCTTTTCATAAGCAGAAGGAAAAAAGAATGAGCACTGCTTCTCCTATGCAGATCTGACAAGAAAAAGATACCTCCAAGTACACCCTTAATTCTGATAAGCTCTGGTTAGGACAGATGCCAGCCTCTTTGACCAAAGAATTCTAGTAAGGTAATTTGTAGCAGCTTTTGAAAAATTTTTTTTTTTTTTTTTTAATACAGTGTTAAAAGCAGTCAAACTGTAAAAAGTTGACTTGGGCCATGTGACTGACCTGCTGAGTTGCAAGACATCAAGCTGTTCCAGAAACAGAAAACATAAGAGGTCCCCTTTACTTTGACTACAGACCCTGTCTGACTAAAGAAGAGCACAGAATATTCCATAAGGCATCATAATAGCCAGAAGATGCAGACTTTTTAGGCCAGCAATTGCTTTGATACAGTGTAGTAGAGATTGTTTTTTTAGTAGTGATTTTTAGACCTAACAAACTTTTCTTCTTCAGGACTTGGGGAATGAGGAATGCTTGCAGTAAGTTTCATATAGCAAACACTCCAGAAATGTGACCAAATATAAAGAAATGCCTCTCATTACCCTTAACAAATCCCTGACAGCTTCACAGTGAGTGAATGAAGACTGGGACCTGCAGCAGTGTTTGTGTCTCCACACCTCACCAAGCCCATGGGAACTCTCCCAATGCCCACTGACTTGATTTTCATTCTCCTCATTTGCAACATGGACTTAAAAACTTGTAAATCCTTCATCTTCATACTTCATATTTTCAAGAAGCAAGCTTTCTGCTTCAGCTTCAATAGATAAAAATGAATTCAGACTAAATAAAAACAATTCTCAGATACTGTATTCATGGCAGAACTTCAACTCAAGTGCTTCATTACTTGCAAAAGCAGTCAAAAAGCACTGTGACGATAATAAAATGAAATTGGCTTTATATTGGTCTTAAATTCTAAGCAAAATGTTGGGGTTTCCCCCCTCCAAAAAAATTGATTTCTAACAATGCATATACCAGTATACACAGAGGAACTTTAATATTTAAATTCATCAAAGAAACAGGTAAGAAAGGAAAAGCAGGTAGGAGCTGCTGCTGTTCCTGGTGCAACTTAAAAACCATGTCAAATTCACCATGGGCCGTGGTCTAATCCATGACACTGTCATTTAAGCTTTAATTAATCTTTTAATATGAATGAGCTGAAATAATTTATAACATATGTCCATATTTGATGTATTTAGAAGACAAGACATGATTTGTTTAAATGATAATTTACTTCTAAATACTGAGTGCAGTCTCCATTTAGAGTGAAGTACATAAAAGAGCCTATTATAAAACACTCATATTCTAAAAACAAAGTATTTAATCAGCATATACACTCATCTCTCAGCTAGAAGGGATACTAAAACCTGAGTTAACAGAAGTGTCACCAAGTTGATTTGATATTTATCTCCAAGGAGACTGAACCAAATGGCTGCACAGTAATGATACTTTAGATTCTGAAAACAAGCAAGTAATGTGAAAAAAACCCAAAACTATTCCTGAGGGTATGGTTCAGGTGCATTAGCTGGGAATGAAATGGGGTTTCCACAGTTTTGTGACACTAAACCAGGACTTTGACATATAAACACCAATCACTGCATGTGCTCTGTCCCTGAGAGTTGGGCCTTTCAGGGGCACCTAGACCAAGTCACCCAGGAACAGATCCAGGGGGGGCTGGAATGTCTCCAGAGCAGGAGACTCCACAACCTCCCTGGGCAGCCCCTGCCAGGCTCTGCCACCCTCACTGGCAAAAAGTTCTTCCTTGTGTTCTTACAATTTAAGCATCTGTGCAAAGCAGTAACCTGCCAAGTCACACCCGAGCACAATATACCTCTGCTTTGCTCTTCTCAGCAGCAGCTTGCAGAGAAGGAGAGGATGCCAAAGGCTGAGCAGCATCAGAAGAGGATATCTGTATTAAACAGCAGAAAGAAAGGAAAAAGAAAATAAGTAAGAGCAGCTGGGAAGGAAGGCTGGCAGTAGAGGTGGGTAAGAGATGTGATTTTCATTCTGGTTTACAATCATTTGGGGTGTGAGGGGGAAATACAACACAGAAGAAACAAAAAGGAAGCAAAGTCAGGTTTGGTTTTTTTAAATCAGTATGATTTTTAAAGGAAATCTGTCAGGTAGGAAATGAGTGACTTATAATTAAATACTCTAGAATAGAATATAAGAAAATGAACCTGGATAAAATCGTATCACAGGACTAAGAAAAATAATTAGGTTTCATCCATTGTTGAATTTTATCCAGTGTGACTGTTGAAATATTCATGTCCTGAAGCACCAAGGCACACTGTCCCAGAGGAGGACAGAGGAGAGTGCCTGTGCTCTTGGTTAACTGTTAACTGAATATTTTTATTAAGAGGAATGCAAAATAACTCTGGAAGTTACACATTAAATTCTAATTAACTCTTAGAGAAGAGCACTTAAAATGAGTGAAGAGCTTGGAGTTAATATAAAGATTATATTAACACATGCTAAGAGTGTGATGCCAGACCTTCCACACAGGTGATACTTCTTTTCTAGGAACCCATACATAAAATTACTACTAGCACCACTAGACTCTCAGAATTATCCAAAAGGTGTAAGCTATATATGCAACACATGCAGTTTACCCAAGAAAATTGGATTTTTCTAAATGCATTTTCATACTTCTTCCTATTCAATTTCTTTATGCATATTTGATCACTTTAATGGAAACATTATCTTTCTATTCCCCTTACTACAGAAACACAACTGAATTATATTTACCAAACCTGTAGAAGATCTGCAGAGCTATAAAGCTGACACCTCCACTCTGCCTTACATCACCTCTACTATCTACAAGGAAAATTTAATAATAAATGAAGCTATTACACAGTAGGTCATTACACTGGATCAAAATAACCAATTTACACTACATGTTTTTACTTAGTTTACAAAAAACAGCTTGCACTGAAAGAAAACTGAAAGCTGCAAAAGAATCCCCCACCTCATGTCTAAATACTCCATATTTCTTGCAGAAAATCTTTACAGTATTATGGCTTATATAGCTGGAATGTTGACAGAATAGAAATAATTAGTATTTTTACAAATTCAGAAGCTATTGCTATTCTGGAAGGTGGTGCAGAGTTTCAGGAAAGATAGTTAGAAGGTTTACTTTTTAAACCACATTTTACCCCCAGAAATATGAAACAGAATCCTCATTTTTGAACTTACTGTTAAAATCCTCAGGTTATTAGAAGAGTTATAGATCCATCTGCTGCAATGAAGCAGTTTCTCAAGCTGTAGCATTCTGTTGCTATAGGAACACAGGGATCCTGTTTATTCTAATTACACCACATTGTAAGCAAATAAAGATGTCAGAAAAAAAATTATTAGGTAGCTGTAAGTATTAAACTGAGTTTTAATACCACCTTTCTTACTAATATTTCTGTTAAATGAAAATGTGTGAAATGTGTGGTAATGGAACATCTCAGGTATACTTTCAAGTTTCTAAAGTGGGATTTTTTTTGTTGTTTTTGTTCTTTTGTATGCTTTAAGAGAATATAAGCTTGATAGCTCTCCCAGGTGAACAGCAAGTAACAGCAGCTCACCACACAGAACCAAGTAAGCAGAATTTCATATGGGAGTTGGGGGGAAATCAGCACTACAGATGTTTGCATCCCATTTACATCCTCCCATAATAGTTCTCCATCTGGATACCATCTTCATAAATTACAGGATTATCTAACATAGGATAAGGAATTACTATGAAGACCTAAAAGTGATTATTATAGTTTTACCAATCAAGTGATGGAATAATAGAAGCTATGCAGAAGCATCATGCAGTCTCTAAGCAGGAGACAGAGTGGAAAGCAGCTCCAGTCCAGCTTGGAATAGGGCTCAGGATGAGAAATTCCCAAGCATAATGTTTAAAGATGAAGGGCAGCACTTGAGGCTGAAAAAAGCAGCACCTGAAAGCAGGAGTCACAGATGCAAACACTCAACTAAGGAAGTGTACAAAAGGCAGATGACTGAAGCTAATCTTTATATATTGTAATGTGTCTTCCCTTAAAGAACTGATTAAGTTTATACAATGAAAGCAATAGCATGAGTTTGGGCTGCTGAACAGCTTTATCAGCACTGCATCATGTTGTGTTTGTTATCTACCACATGACACCAGATAAGGAAATCTGAATGAAAAAAAATCCAATCAAGTCAAACTGAGTGGCTGGATAAAGCTCAACAGAAAACAGGATTAAAAGAGAGGCTGGTGCAGTTCATTCCAGTGAGTGGTTAAGCAGAGCATTAAGAGCCAACCAGGGTACCACAGAAGGCTGGAAACATACCTGCCCTTGGGACAAACTGATGCTCAGGGGACAGCTGACCTGCTCACCCCATGAGGGTTCCCAGCTGGCACTGCACCAGTTCAGCATGGCCCGTGCTGAGCAGAGGAGCCCTGGCAAGTGGCAGAGTCCTCCAGCTAGAATCCCTGCAGTGCCAACTGTTCTGTTCCTTCTCTGTGCCAGGGTGTTGTACTGTGTCATGTCCACACACCACAACTAACACCAAACACAACTACAATAACACTGCAATAGAAGAGGATTCACAGATTCACAGATATTAGGGGTTGGAAGGGAGCTAGAAGATCATCTAGTGCAACCCCCCTGCCAGAGCAGGGGCACCTAGACCAAGTCACCCAGGAACAGATCCAGGTGGGGCTGGAATGTCTCCAGAGCAGGAGACTCCACAACCTCCCTGGGCAGCCCCTGCCAGGCTCTGCCACCCTCACTGGCAAAAAGTTCTTCCTTGTGTTTCCCCTCTTTTATTACCTTGGGATTTTTACAGTTAGGAGTTGGAATTTTCAGTAATACTCAAGCCATTATTACAAATGCTAATGCTTTCTTCCAACACAAAAAGAAACCAAGCACACAGTCATCAAGTCCTTGATTCTCAGGAGATTTCAAAATGCTCATTTTTAACTGAGCTAACCACGTGTTTTAGCAAACTAGTGAAGTTTCTCAGCATTCTGGGATGATACTAAAACCTCACAGGTTTTGTTTTTCATTGCACTGTCCATCAACTTAATCTGAAAGGTTGTGGCACATCCATATATTCAAACTGCACACTTCACAGATGCAGAGCAAAAACCTCAACACATGACCCTTCTCATAGAACATCAACCCTAAGCAACTTCAGTGCTGTTCTGATGACTCTGTTGCCAAAACCCAGGCTGGACCACTCAAAGTCCCAGTAATCTCTTCCTATGGCCTGTCTCCAGTTCCTGACCAGATAAACCACCAATAAGGAACAGTGGTTGACAGAAACTCAGTGCTGCTGGCTTTGCATTTCCACTTCCATCTTTGTTTTTAAAGCTGCTGCAGCCATGAAGTGACTCCTGGAGCTGCTCCCCTCTGCAGTCAGGAGATTCATTAGATTGCCAGCAAATGGCAAATGAGAAAGCATCTGCTCACTGACCTATTTCCACATTGGTGGGCAGCAGTGGGAGGGCTGAGGTTAGACTAAGCCCCAGGTCAAACCACTCACCCATGCCAGGTACAGGCATCCAACACTCCTGGAGGAAGTGCTGCACTCAAGCCTGGGGAAATTGCCTTTAATTAGTTGAAAGCCACAAATGCACTTTAAAATATTTATAGTGGAACCCTGATTACCACTTAGGATTGCCAAGCAAGGTTTACACCAGAATTTTACAACTGGTTTTTGGAGACTGTGTTAATTTTGCTTGATCTCAAAGTGATACCAATTCAAAGTAATATATTGGTTTTCTATTTGGCTTTTATCAGCCTTTATGAATAATGCCTTGTGTCCATAATCTTGATCAGGAGCATCAGCAAACAAAGACCTACTCCACACACGGGTCCAAGTCTGAGCCCTGAAGTACTGTTGTTTACAAATACACATCCCTTCTTTAGTGTAGATATAAAATAATAATTAAACAAACATCAAACTAACCCACAGCAATAACTGTCTTCTGTTACCACTTTAGTCACTTGGCAGTTTTAATCCAAATGGTATATTCCAGTGAAAACAAAGAGGAAATAAAGTCAGTTTCCAGAAAAATGGGCCAATACTGACACTAATTAGGAAGTTTGAAGAGCAAAGAACAGGAAAGATAGAAAAATATCCTTATTAATTTAGACCCAATGGAAAAAAATGCAAACATTTGAGCAAGTAGGTACTAAGAGCAAGATGTGTCATCACAACCACTACTGACCAAAACCTCCCCCTCTGTTGGCTTCATGTAAATAAATAAATTACATTTCTACAGCAAAATCCAAGAAGATATTTTCAGTCATCTTCCAAAATTCAAGTAAAGCAGCACACACTGATCTACTCTAATAACATACATGAGCACTGTGCTCTGGAGCCTTGTCAGCTGAGACATCCATGGCTACTGGCACTTGCAAATAGCCAACAGAGCTGATGGCAACCCCTGCAACCAACCACACACACTGCTAGGAGAAGATGAAAGTTGACATGCTTGCATGCATTAAGAATTCATTGCAAACTGACAACTGGCATCTGAATATTTCATTTGAGTTTTGCACTTAAGAGTAGTTGGGCATTCTGATTAAGAAGTGAATTCAAAATTGCATAAAAGAAAGAATGAAGTCAAGGAGCTTTTTCTTTAGTTATGCATTTATATGTCTACAAAGTTTCAATCATATTTCAGACCAAAACACTTGTAGTTATTTTATTTTTAGCAATTAGCAAATCTCCTGCCATTGTTTGCTTTGGGACTTGATAAAGTAAAAAACAACAATTTGTTAATGAAACATAATTGTATTTTTAAATCATCATGTATATTCAGTGATGAGAATGAAATACATCCACTTCTCAACAGTTTCACCTGTGCTCTGTGAAAGACTGGGTCACAGGAATCTTAACAAGGCTGGAAAGAAAGCATCTTCAGATTTACTCCAATTCCCTGCCCTCTTGCATGGCACTGTGTTACCTGTCTGTATTTTCTCATTTAAAAACTTCTACAGTGTTTATTACTACTCAGTAGTGGCACTAAGCAAATACCTGCTATGTTAATAGTTTGTGTAAAAGCACCAGGACAAACAGTATTTGGCCCAATGGCTTTGATGTAGCCTGTGCACCAGACTAGTAAACTTCAAGTAAACTTGAAAGGAGCATTAAATGAAGCTATTTGAGAATACAACACAGAATTATTCTAGTTTAGTTTGTACTCAGCTATTTCTGATGGCAGGTAACAGTCATACAAACAATATTGATTATTAAAGGTAATGTACTAAAAAAAGTTTTTACTAACTTTTATTTGTAGTTTCTCCAAAATCCTGTTCTTGATATCATACCTGTTATTATTTAGCCTTTCATTCAAAAAAAATCAAGTTAAAGCTTTAGAAACCTGTACTAAGTACCCATTTAAATATGAAATTTAGGCTGCTATCATGCAAAAAATCCAAGAGATTAAAAACTGAGCATATTACCAAACCATGTGCATATATTCAGCAAATCAGCAGCTGAAGCAAATACAAAGGTGCCCTCGAGTGGCCATTTGCTATGCACACAACAGGGAAATAACCTAAGTGAAGAGGACTGCTCATCTGCCAGGTTTTAAATTCAGCTACTACATGTGGTTTTGCTTCAGAAGACTTTTGACTTTATTACTGTACATCTCCAATTAATGTTGACAACATTAAAGTGTTAAAGCAGTAGCAATTACAGATTCCATATAAATGCACACCAATTGCTTGCATTTTTTAAAAAAAAGAACTATCTTCAAACTACTAGAAGTTACAGAATTCTAATATACTATTAATAACATTTATCTATTAATTTCTGCAGAAGTTATTTAAGCTCATTGGAAAGGCTTTTTTAGAAGTTATCTCCCCTGTTCAGTGCTCTAACTGCTGGATACCACAGGAAAAAAGGTCGAGTGACCCACGTTTCACAAAATACTGGCTTTTCAAAGCAGACAGTGTTGCTCTTCCAGCAATTTTCTGCCCATGTCCAGCACTCCTCCATCCCCTCAGTGCACCCATGTCTTCTTATAGGATGTCCTGGTTTGATTGAGAACAGAACTAATTCTGTTTTACTTCTCAGCTGAGTTCTGACTGCCCTGTCTGAGGTTAGCAGCCATGTTACCACATGAAGGGTCTGCTGCTGGCAGGGTAACACCCCGTGTTTAGAGTCAGTACCAAGGACTGGGGAGCAGACCAAGGCCACTGCTGGGTGTTGTGTGTCACACTGGGGTACAGAAAGTGAAAGGTGACACCTGTAGAGAGGAGTGGACAGGACAGGGGACCCCAAACTGACCAGCAAGGGATTCCAGCCCATAGACATCATATTCAGTATAAAGCTGAGGAATCACAAGAGACTTGGCCCTCTCTCTTTACCCTCTCAGCCCACTTTGCCAGCTTGGCTCAGGACTCTTCTGGTTCCTTTCTCAGAGCATCTGAGGAGGCCTCTCTCTGTTCTGCCTTCCATCCCCATCAGTGTGTTCCTGACCCCAGTGCCAGAATCCAGCTCCTGAGCACAGCTCCCAGCTGCTGCTGGGCCCAGGCTGGGACTGTCCCTGTGCCTGCTCCACAGCACCAATAGTGACAATGATGTAATTACCATCAGGAGGGTTGAGTTCAATATTAGTTTTGTCCATATTTGTATATATTCCTTTATTATTATTATTTTCCTTTTCATTAAAACTGTTCTAGTTTCCTTTCCTAATTGCTGAGTCTCCTTTATTCCTTTTCTCTTCCCCTTTGGGTAGGGAGGGTGCTGAACACAGAGCAGCTGTTGTAGGTCTGAGGGGCTGTCCTTACCTAAGCTGACCTGACACAGGAATATAGTGAAGTTTGTGCACAAGCTGGATGCAGTTTTGATTGTGTGCAGAGCTACAGACATTCATAAAATTTACATCAAGCAGAGATGCAATTACTCAATGATCTGGGAAACACAAATACATTTATTAGCACTAGACTTGAGTGCAAAAGATTTCTTCTTCCAAGTCTAAGCAAGAAAATCCACACCTACTGTTGTCCACATTTTGTTTAGATTGCTTAGCTTCTCCTTTAGATAACCACCTCTTGAGATATTATGGAGAGTAACCATGGTTTAATTAAAGGCTGACACAGGATAAACAAAACAGATGGTTTTAATCTCTTTCTGGAGTTCTCTCCAATTCCCTTGGCCAATCTAACATGCTTTCTCTGTTAGGTCCAGGGAAAATCACCTTTAGTGAGAGCTTCCCAACACTTCAGAACTATAACTTCTCTACTCCTAAGTGGCTTGCCCTGCTGCATGCAGGATTATTTACATTTTCCTGACCCACAGTAACCAGGCACTGCAGTCCCTAGAGATTTCAGCTTTGGCAGAAGTTTTGTTTCCTCTGCCAACTTGGAGTGAGGCAGCCCAGTTGTGGGAACCACTCAAGTGAAAGTACTAATGGGGGAGGAAGAGAGGGAAAATAATCTTGTGAACATGTATAAATACCTTGTGTCAGGGAGCAAAGACTGAGGCAGAATGTTACCTGTGGTATCCAGATCAGGACTAAAGAGCCACTGAACATGAACAGAAACACTGGAACTTCCACTGAAAGTTCTGAGTTTGTTTTGGGGTTTTTTTTTTGTGTTTTTTTTGGTGTTGCTTTGTTTAGTTTGTGGGTTTTTTACTGTGGATGAGGTTGAACACTAGGACAGGTCACCCAGAGAGGATATGGAGTCTGCAGTGCTGGAGATGTTCAAAACCTAACTGGACAGGGCTTTAAGCAACCTCCTGTTCTACTTTTTGAGGGGGGAGAATTTGATAATCTCCAAGACTCCCTTCCAGCCTGAGCTGTTCTGTGACTCTGCAATTCAACCCATTCTAACAGCATGGCCTTGCAAAACAATTTATCCCACTCTCACCATCCCTGCCCTCAAGTCATAATCCTTGCCTGGTATTTCAGGGTTTCCTCTTGATGCCTATCTTCATTAGCATATTTCAAAAATAATTCATATCACTTGATGAACAAATTCTTCATATACCACTAGAAAACCCTCTGTTTTTTGCAGTATTGGGAGAGCTAAATGGTAACCTCTCCCCACAGCAATGACAGAATGGCAGCAACTATAAACTTACTGTTCACATACCCCATCATACCCCAATTCATTCATCTTAAGGTGCCTAAGTGATATATTTTAGTGCAGTAAATGCATTATGGATTTAATCTCCTTTAAGATAGCTTTCTGGAAATGGTGCCATCTCTAAATTCACATTGCATTTTATCCAGTTGCTTAAGTTCATACTTTTAAATTATACACGAAGTCTTAGGAAAGCATGGAAAATGTAGACTCATTATTCTTTTCCTTCACTGAACTCAAGAGTTCTATGAAACTTCTGCTCCATGCATAATTCACACTGTTTCCTAAATACAGAAACTTTGTTTACTATTCTCTAAACACTGTCAGGAGATGTGAGAATATATTCCCACTTCATGTAGTGGAATAGATTGTGTCAGATCAGAATTTTTGAGACTAAAAGTATCTGGAATTCACATAAGCTGATTCAACAACCAATTGAAGAAGGCAATTTCCATATGCAGTCTGAGCAGCCCTGCTCTTTCTTCTCCTATATACTTATTAAAAACTGCAGAGATTGTTTGTGGCAATGCATACATAGCTAATCTCTATCCACACTCAACACTTTTAACTTAGCAGCATGTAGATAGAGTCAAATTATTTGGACTCAGTACCAGACACCTCTTAATTAGCACAGCCCTGTGTCTCAAGGAATCACTCCAGCAGCTGTTACTCAATTGAATATTTTAGAGAGATTTTATTATTTCTGGAGCCTTGGTTGTAAAAAAACCAGAAAAATCACCCATTTCCTCTTGACTGGTAGTCAAGATTGGTAAACTGTAAAATCATCTACTTCAGCACTTACCAGTAGCTTTGGGAGACTCCTACTAACTCCCTAAAACTTAAACCAAGTAATGTTTGCAGTTATTCTTGGTCACTGCATCTAAGATGATGAGCCTCATTAACAACTGTGCCTCCACCCTACCAGCAGCACAGTTCTGATTACAACTATTTGAGACTCAGGACAGACCAATACTCTGTTCAGACACTGCTGTCATAAAAACAAACAGCCCAAAGTGTCTCTCCAACAAGGGTCTTGTACTGGCTCCACTTACATTTACTGCAACAATTCTAAACGACTTCAAGGGCTTTTTTCACTTAAACACAGAGATTTCTGGAGGAAGGTGTGTGTGTAATTGTAAGCCACACTCTTCTAAGAGTGCTGCAGGAGACAGTCAGCTAAAGGAGCATAAAAAGTTTAATGAGAGCCCAAAGCAAACAAAAGATGTGAGAGATTCTGATGATTCTGGAGCACTCAGATTGTTAGAGGAGAAACCACTATGCATACTTTACCCTTCAGTTCTGTGATTGTTGTGTACAGAGACACTCTAGGATGAATATGAAAGGATTTGCCTGGCTTGGCAAGTGATCATCAGGTGCCAGCCTGAAGTGGAATGATATTCCTGAGCAGTTTCATGGCAGCACCCACCTGGAGTAGAGCTTTAAAATACAGAATTACCTCACAGCACTTGTCCTGTGGTATCTGTCTGTAATTAACTACAGCTCTTGATTGCACTGTACAAGCACTGAGGGATAAAGCAAGTCAAGCAGCACAGCACACTGCACCCAGAACTGCATCCAAGACATGGTAACACAAGCAACACATTTAGAAAGACTCCTTAATAGTTTCACTGCTAGGTGACATTTGTTTTACTGGATTCTATGCTACACTTCATACCATTCACAGCTTTTTGTACACCTAAAAACTGAGAAGGGGGTTTGGCAGATAATTAATTCTAGGAAGGCAGTGTTATGCTGAGGATATTTAAAATAAGTTCACTTGCTAACAGCTACTGCTGCTCCTAAACAGCACTCCAAGAGGAAAAAAATTATATTACTTGTTAGTAATACACATTTTATTCACAAAAAAATAATTCCAAACAACAACCTGTCAGCTTCAAGTGTTTTCACTTGTACTATTCCTCTTTTTAAATTTAAGCAGACAAAGAGAATAAAAATCCCTCATTCCAAAACAAACCAGGAAAGCAGATGATCAGATCCAGAGATGGGGGTTTCTTAAGCACTCGGTCTTTAGAATTCTCAATAAACCAAGGTCTCCTCACAGTAGAACCAGGAGCTACTTTCTGAGAAAGAAAGTGCTGGTCTTTTATAGCAGTGTGTCTTTTGTTCATGTGGAGAGAAAAATATGATGGAAAAATATGCCAAGAAAACTACTTCTAACTCTGTTGTGGACTACACTGCTTAAATGGAATATTCTTCACATTTATCCAAATAAAATTTAAAACACTGGTGCTTTAACAGAAGTGGAAAATTTTCCAAAAAATGGCAATAGCCCAATACTCTGGAAATAAAAATATTTCTAGAAATGCATTTAGATATTTCTCTAAAACTTTTTCTTGTTGTCTTACAACATCGTGAAGCAGCAACCATGTAACTGTTGGAAAGTGTTCTAATCATTAGAAAAAGATTTCTGTCCAAGTAAGACCTTAAAGTAAAAATAAACTATGAAAAAAAA
>VYZU01034901.1:31570-42023 GCA_013401355.1 Ceyx cyanopectus
TCAACACTTTTAACTTAGCAGCATGTAGATAGAGTCAAATTATTTGGACTCAGTACCAGACACCTCTTAATTAGCACAGCCCTGTGTCTCAAGGAATCACTCCAGCAGCTGTTACTCAATTGAATATTTTAGAGAGATTTTATTATTTCTGGAGCCTTGGTTGTAAAAAAACCAGAAAAATCACCCATTTCCTCTTGACTGGTAGTCAAGATTGGTAAACTGTAAAATCATCTACTTCAGCACTTACCAGTAGCTTTGGGAGACTCCTACTAACTCCCTAAAACTTAAACCAAGTAATGTTTGCAGTTATTCTTGGTCACTGCATCTAAGATGATGAGCCTCATTAACAACTGTGCCTCCACCCTACCAGCAGCACAGTTCTGATTACAACTATTTGAGACTCAGGACAGACCAATACTCTGTTCAGACACTGCTGTCATAAAAACAAACAGCCCAAAGTGTCTCTCCAACAAGGGTCTTGTACTGGCTCCACTTACATTTACTGCAACAATTCTAAACGACTTCAAGGGCTTTTTTCACTTAAACACAGAGATTTCTGGAGGAAGGTGTGTGTGTAATTGTAAGCCACACTCTTCTAAGAGTGCTGCAGGAGACAGTCAGCTAAAGGAGCATAAAAAGTTTAATGAGAGCCCAAAGCAAACAAAAGATGTGAGAGATTCTGATGATTCTGGAGCACTCAGATTGTTAGAGGAGAAACCACTATGCATACTTTACCCTTCAGTTCTGTGATTGTTGTGTACAGAGACACTCTAGGATGAATATGAAAGGATTTGCCTGGCTTGGCAAGTGATCATCAGGTGCCAGCCTGAAGTGGAATGATATTCCTGAGCAGTTTCATGGCAGAACCCACCTGGAGTAGAGCTTTAAAATACAGAATTACCTCACAGCACTTGTCCTGTGGTATCTGTCTGTAATTAACTACAGCTCTTGATTGCACTGTACAAGCACTGAGGGATAAAGCAAGTCAAGCAGCACAGCACACTGCACCCAGAACTGCATCCAAGACATGGTAACACAAGCAACACATTTAGAAAGACTCCTTAATAGTTTCACTGCTAGGTGACATTTGTTTTACTGGATTCTATGCTACACTTCATACCATTCACAGCTTTTTGTACACCTAAAAACTGAGAAGGGGGTTTGGCAGATAATTAATTCTAGGAAGGCAGTGTTATGCTGAGGATATTTAAAATAAGTTCACTTGCTAACAGCTACTGCTGCTCCTAAACAGCACTCCAAGAGGAAAAAAATTATATTACTTGTTAGTAATACACATTTTATTCACAAAAAAATAATTCCAAACAACAACCTGTCAGCTTCAAGTGTTTTCACTTGTACTATTCCTCTTTTTAAATTTAAGCAGACAAAGAGAATAAAAATCCCTCATTCCAAAACAAACCAGGAAAGCAGATGATCAGATCCAGAGATGGGGGTTTCTTAAGCACTCGGTCTTTAGAATTCTCAATAAACCAAGGTCTCCTCACAGTAGAACCAGGAGCTACTTTCTGAGAAAGAAAGTGCTGGTCTTTTATAGCAGTGTGTCTTTTGTTCATGTGGAGAGAAAAATATGATGGAAAAATATGCCAAGAAAACTACTTCTAACTCTGTTGTGGACTACACTGCTTAAATGGAATATTCTTCACATTTATCCAAATAAAATTTAAAACACTGGTGCTTTAACAGAAGTGGAAAATTTTCCAAAAAATGGCAATAGCCCAATACTCTGGAAATAAAAATATTTCTAGAAATGCATTTAGATATTTCTCTAAAACTTTTTCTTGTTGTCTTACAACATCGTGAAGCAGCAACCATGTAACTGTTGGAAAGTGTTCTAATCATTAGAAAAAGATTTCTGTCCAAGTAAGACCTTAAAGTAAAAATAAACTATGAAAAAAAAAAAAAAAAAAGCCCTGAAAGGTTCTCTTAAAACTCAGCCACATTAACATATTCCTTAAAATAGCAGATTGATAACACATCTCAAATCATTGTTGGTAAAAAACAATCATTGTCAACAAAAACACTGAGTTTTCCTGACTGGGGCTCCCATTCCTGCTACATTCCAGAGGATTTTTCCCAAGTCTAATGAGAAATGAGGTCTTTGGAGAAAGAAGTCACAGGGCTGCAAAGTCTGAGCAAGAAAACAAGAGTAACTAATTAGACAGCCCACTTATACAAGGTGAATCAACTGTACCACTCATTTAGCCCTGAGCAGTGACACAGAAGCAGCATTTCACATTTTCCCCAATAATGATAGATCAGAAAACTCTGAGATCTATGTATTTTAATAGATTTTACATATTTTTAAACTCAGGCTGCTTTCAGCAAGTGTTATTTTTTTCTAATGTTCATTTGATTGCTAGTTAAATGTATTATTCCAGTTTAAATGTAATGAGCCAATAAAACTGCAGATGCTCTTTTGCCCATAGCTTTATTCTGCATTGATTTTCAGTGAACCATGAAAAAATAATTTCATTTTTCATATTTGGATGTTTTATGAAACTACTGGCCTGTGCACTAGGTAATTTTGTTATTATCATTGGTGTCTCTAAAACCCAAATTTAGTCATACAAGTCTTGGGAAAAAATGAAACATTTCATATAATTAACAGTTATAATTTTTTGTTTAACAAAAAATACATTAATTCTGAGCATCACAGAGCCAAGAACTGAACCTTGACATAAACCCTAAGCTCCATCAGACAGAATACCTCAGATTTTATTCCTATCTCAGACGGATCATGCCATTTACTTTAGTCAGTGAAAGAAAAGCCTATGTGGGAAGAAATAAACTGGTGTTCCCTACTCAGCAGGAACGTGCATCTCTTCAGCCTGTCTGGATTCTATCTTTGCTACTATGAAAGGTCAGTGATCAGTATTGGTGTGCAAAACAATTAAGCAAAATCTGATTATTCCTTCAAACATACCAAGGCAGCAGTGGTTTACTGTGCTAATTCTCTGTTTAGAAGATCTTGGCAGTGTTGCAAACTTGCAAATATAATTTTAATCAATTCTTCCTTTTTTTCTACTTTGAATAGAAGTAAATAAGGGTAACTGACAGCATGATTCCAACCACAGTTGTATTTTCTCTCTTAAGTGAGGCAATTATCCCCCTACTTCAATAATCCTTAATGAAATGTACTTCTTCAGTTTTCACACTGTGGGTTTTTTCCCTTCTAAAATCATTCAGAGATCCATTTTCTCAGTCCGGCATGCACAAATTCCCACTCTTTACACCCACCTTTGCACTGTCAATGCTCACTGCCTAGTAAGGTGGCAATAGTAAGTTGCATGTTAGGCCATACTTAAATGATATAGATGTAAGAGGAGTGTGTGTTTCAGCATAAATACACCTATATAAATACAAATATACACCAGATGGAGTAATCCTGTCTTATTGCAAGCCAGAAAGGACTCTAAGAATACTACTGAAGAGAAAAACACAATATAAAAAGGCAGAAGCAATTCTATTTCTCTTTGCTGTTGTGTTACAGATGATGTATGTTGAGCTTGGCAAATCTAGAAAGAGCTTTCAAGACACACCAAAGTAAGCACTTAGCACTGCTTCAAAAAGTTTTCAACTGTGAATTATAACTTCCATAAAGTTTTCTGCATTTCTGTTCTGCAGTTTTTCAAGAGAGAGAAGTGTTAGAATTCTTGCTGAGACTGCTTTACTTACATTGAAGGCGTTGACTGCATTTTTATCATAATACTTCTTCTTTTCATACTTATCCCTGATGAAAAATTCCACAGCTCTGGAAGCAGCTAGTTTAAGGAAAACAGGAATTCAGAAACACAGCAACATTAACCCTAAAGACCTGACAGGTTAGTCAAGTTAAAGAATTGCACAAGGTTCTTGCTCCATCTCATTCTGTAGCATTAAAACAATAGAACAAACTGCTCTTCTACACAGAGCAGTCACTGCTGCAGTGCCCACAATGCTGCTTTTTACTACAAAGAATTAATCACTTTAATCTCTTAATGAAAGAATATGAGAAAGATATACTGGAATTAATATGGTTTTCCACAGTTAGGATATTTTCACTTAGTATGTGTTAGCTACAGGGCTGTAGTGCTGCAAGTACTTAATAAAGGTACTCAGAAAATATAGTTTATATTCATAACTTTGGAAAAAAGACTTCCTCTTCAGATAAAGGTGAAATATATGTACCTGTACAACTTGTTCTCCTCAGTTATTCTCTCAGCTTCTCTCAGTTATTCTCTCATAAAGCTTCCTCAACTGATGGAAAGATGTCTTAGGTCCTCACACCATCTCTTCACACTGAGCTCAGAGCTCCTTCATTCTGTTAGCAAATTCTATTGTCAACAATCACATTTCATTTCAAATTGTATGTGAGTGTCATCTGGAGACACTGCTTCATAAAAGTTGCCACCCCAAAGCATTATTTTCCACCTCTTTTCAAATACACCTACATTCTAAAGGGCATCTTGAGCACTTGGAACACAGCTACCCTAGTATTAATATTGCAGTATTCTTTACATTTACAGAACTTTCCTTTTGCCAAAGAAACCAATGCATATTATCAAATTACAAACAAAAGGAAGTTGTCTATTAGGCAACTCCCACAAGTTTTCCAATTTATATAAGACTAAACAGGATTCCCACTAGTTTATTTCCAACTTGCAGTACAAATTACTCTGGGGAGGAGATAGGGAAAAGGAAATTTTTTTTCATTCTTTTCAGCTGCAACTGAATAAATATATTAAATTAACTCATTTAGAAGTAAACAGAAAAGATTCGATTGTTGTAAGATATCTCAGAACAACCTTTCTTCAAGTAAGTCTTATTTGCCAAAATTAACATTTTCAGATGGCACATTTATTTTGTCAAGTGCTTTAAGTTTTGTTTGCTCAGATTTTGGTGTTAGATATTTTGCCTTTTTTTTCCCCCCATCTTTAGCAGTTTCCCCAAATGCACCCTTGATATTTCAGACAACTGGAAAGTTTTCAGTTGGTGTATTAATAATTTTCAAATGAAGGGTTTAAACTGCATAGGGTTTAGTTTTTCAGGATGATATTACATGTGTGTATTAAGTTGTGTATCTTGAAAAATACCCACTTCATTAAAGTTACTTCAGTATGTGTGAATTTTTGGACCACATCTAAGTTTCTTTAGGTCAATAAATTTCCGTGTTTTTGGTAATAAAATAATTTAAAGCGACATCCATCACGCCCAAAATGTTTTAAGTAGTAAACTAAAAAGACAAAAAAAAAAATATTATTCACTCTACTCTTGGAAAAAGCACTTTCAAATAGGAAATTAAAGCAGCCATACATAAAAAACCAAAACAAAACAAAACCCTATCAAGATGATCTTCAAAGTTAGTTTCTATGTCACAGCATCCCTACAAAGTACAAGGGAAGAATAAAAATGTGTCCAGAAAGCTGAGACTTGTGAATAAGAAGCAGAAGGGATGTGGGACCTTTATCAGGAGATTTTGGGCAGAGCACATGCACATTTCTCCTGTGTCTCCATACTACTGCCTAAAAAATATCATTATATTCTAGTGCTACAGTAAATACTACTAGAGAAGAACATACACTAAGGCGATGATTACATGCAGAGTTTTCATATCATAGTTCATCAAAAGAATATTCAGAATATTGAGAATATTCATAGCCAGAATGCTAATGAGACACCATGCTGATTTGGTAGTGATACAAAGGGCAAAGAAGGAAGGCAAAAAAAAAGCCCATAACACAACAGCTTGTCATGAATGCCAAGTAGGTAAGTAGCTGCCAAAAATATGGAGAAATTGAGAAATAAAATAGAAAATGTTGGCATCCTCTCTCCTGGCATTATGATTTTCATAAAGAAAACACATGCAATGAAATATATTCAGTTGACCAAGTTCACCACTTGGAAAATGATTACTATTCAAATGGCAGTATCATTATTTCAAGGCATACAGTGTCAACAAAAGAACTGAAAGTCTAAAAAATGATCATTTTGGTCTGATCTGAGAAGAAAAGCTCAGAACAAAGCACTGTTGCTGCTCTTGCACCACTGAATTCAAGTTTGCTGTGGCAAGAACAAAATGCACATCTTCAAGATCCACTTTTAAGTAAGTTTTAGTCCAAGTATTTCAGTCTTGTGGCTGCAGCTCTAGAATATTACAGCTGGAACACTACAGGGCTAGCTGGTACATACTCATACCAAAAAAATAAAGTGTACTTAATTAAAAAAGCTACTGGAATATGAAAACATGGATCTGTTTTGCTCAAGTGCATTTTATAATGAGGAGTCTAACCCTTCCAAAAAAATTTTCTGCACATAGCATATTGAGCATGGTACTTAATAAACTGGAGAACCAAAATCACTTCAGATACAGAAGGAGAAAATTCAGACTTGGTTTATCAGCCTCCATCACTGGGCTAAGTTGAGATTCAGCTCCCTTACCAGTAGGTGCTCAGGATCTCACTACAGTTAAAAGGTTCCAGTAGATTAGTTGAAGCAAATCCTACCTGTGGAGTAACTTCTCTGTATATGGAATATAAATCTAAATGGCATTATATGTTATTGTAAAGATTCAGTACAGTGGGAACAGGTGTTCTTGGAGGAAAGCTATTTATTGGCAGTAGACAATTTTCTCTTCCAACTTTCCCCTTCCAGGTCCATGGCAATAAGCAGACACTGACACAAATGGATCACATCACAGCTTTGGTTTTTAGATGTTCCCATGCTAGTCATTCTGTGCTCACAATCTTCATAGAATGTAAACACCTCAACTCAAAAAAAACCCCAGAATAATTCCTTTAGAGGAAGAAATCCGTATTTCACTGGTATGAGATCCAATGGCTTATTTTACTTTACCATCCATGCCATTATTTCCTGTTCTAATTCTTCTAACTTCATCTGGCAGTTCCTCAAGATAAAGAGAGGATATTCAAGAGCTATCTAGTATCACTAACTTCCTACAAACCAGGAATTTATGAAGTCACCCCTTCTTAAAGCAAAAAGAAATGAGGCTTGCCAAATCTCATTACAAAGTAATTTGCTAGAGCTGAAGTAATTTAAACCTTTTCTGAACCATTCCCAACTTCCACTGACATTTTAATGCAATAAAATATCAATGAAATAAACTGAGTTTTCAAATGTTTCTTGAAACAGCCATGATATCTGAANGGTAATAAAATAATTTAAAGCGACATCCATCACGCCCAAAATGTTTTAAGTAGTAAACTAAAAAGACAAAAAAAAAAATATTATTCACTCTACTCTTGGAAAAAGCACTTTCAAATAGGAAATTAAAGCAGCCATACATAAAAAACCAAAACAAAACAAAACCCTATCAAGATGATCTTCAAAGTTAGTTTCTATGTCACAGCATCCCTACAAAGTACAAGGGAAGAATAAAAATGTGTCCAGAAAGCTGAGACTTGTGAATAAGAAGCAGAAGGGATGTGGGACCTTTATCAGGAGATTTTGGGCAGAGCACATGCACATTTCTCCTGTGTCTCCATACTACTGCCTAAAAAATATCATTATATTCTAGTGCTACAGTAAATACTACTAGAGAAGAACATACACTAAGGCGATGATTACATGCAGAGTTTTCATATCATAGTTCATCAAAAGAATATTCAGAATATTGAGAATATTCATAGCCAGAATGCTAATGAGACACCATGCTGATTTGGTAGTGATACAAAGGGCAAAGAAGGAAGGCAAAAAAAAAGCCCATAACACAACAGCTTGTCATGAATGCCAAGTAGGTAAGTAGCTGCCAAAAATATGGAGAAATTGAGAAATAAAATAGAAAATGTTGGCATCCTCTCTCCTGGCATTATGATTTTCATAAAGAAAACACATGCAATGAAATATATTCAGTTGACCAAGTTCACCACTTGGAAAATGATTACTATTCAAATGGCAGTATCATTATTTCAAGGCATACAGTGTCAACAAAAGAACTGAAAGTCTAAAAAATGATCATTTTGGTCTGATCTGAGAAGAAAAGCTCAGAACAAAGCACTGTTGCTGCTCTTGCACCACTGAATTCAAGTTTGCTGTGGCAAGAACAAAATGCACATCTTCAAGATCCACTTTTAAGTAAGTTTTAGTCCAAGTATTTCAGTCTTGTGGCTGCAGCTCTAGAATATTACAGCTGGAACACTACAGGGCTAGCTGGTACATACTCATACCAAAAAAATAAAGTGTACTTAATTAAAAAAGCTACTGGAATATGAAAACATGGATCTGTTTTGCTCAAGTGCATTTTATAATGAGGAGTCTAACCCTTCCAAAAAAATTTTCTGCACATAGCATATTGAGCATGGTACTTAATAAACTGGAGAACCAAAATCACTTCAGATACAGAAGGAGAAAATTCAGACTTGGTTTATCAGCCTCCATCACTGGGCTAAGTTGAGATTCAGCTCCCTTACCAGTAGGTGCTCAGGATCTCACTACAGTTAAAAGGTTCCAGTAGATTAGTTGAAGCAAATCCTACCTGTGGAGTAACTTCTCTGTATATGGAATATAAATCTAAATGGCATTATATGTTATTGTAAAGATTCAGTACAGTGGGAACAGGTGTTCTTGGAGGAAAGCTATTTATTGGCAGTAGACAATTTTCTCTTCCAACTTTCCCCTTCCAGGTCCATGGCAATAAGCAGACACTGACACAAATGGATCACATCACAGCTTTGGTTTTTAGATGTTCCCATGCTAGTCATTCTGTGCTCACAATCTTCATAGAATGTAAACACCTCAACTCAAAAAAAACCCCAGAATAATTCCTTTAGAGGAAGAAATCCGTATTTCACTGGTATGAGATCCAATGGCTTATTTTACTTTACCATCCATGCCATTATTTCCTGTTCTAATTCTTCTAACTTCATCTGGCAGTTCCTCAAGATAAAGAGAGGATATTCAAGAGCTATCTAGTATCACTAACTTCCTACAAACCAGGAATTTATGAAGTCACCCCTTCTTAAAGCAAAAAGAAATGAGGCTTGCCAAATCTCATTACAAAGTAATTTGCTAGAGCTGAAGTAATTTAAACCTTTTCTGAACCATTCCCAACTTCCACTGACATTTTAATGCAATAAAATATCAATGAAATAAACTGAGTTTTCAAATGTTTCTTGAAACAGCCATGATATCTGAAGTCAGTTCAACATGAAAGCTAAACCAAAAAGGATACTGATCTGTTTGAGGTCTTCGGAAATTCTCTGGTAGATTGGCTTCATAGAGTAGCCTTGCTTTAGTATTTCCCATCTCCTGCATGCACTAAGGAAAAGTGAGAGAAGACAGTTAGCTCCCACCCAGCAACACTTTCATCCCTGAAACAGTCAGAATGCTACTGGTGTGCTTTAAGTCTGGAACCTGGAGACCTCTCTGCTGCCTTGGGAGATGCTCCCATGGCACAGGAGGGCTGCCTGCTGGACAACAGCTAACAACACAGGTGGTGGTTACAGTGCAAACTAATGCAGCCAGTGAAAGAGAAGCTTCTCAGGATGGTTCTTCAGACCAGGAGGAGCAAGAAAATCTGCCTGGCAGCAGCATAAAGGGGTTTCAGACTGGAGCATACCTGGAAAAGTCAGTACTTGGCACACCTGAAGGATGTAACCAAGACTCTGACAGATGAGTGAGCACTGCCTAGCTGTGCCCTACTGAAATGGAAAAGGCTTAGGACACATTTTCTACAGATAAAACCAAGCAGCAGCATTCAGTCCCCACAGCAAGGTGCAATACATCTAAAATGATACAGGAAAGATCACTCAACTCACTCCTGAAGGGACTTTGCAAAACTTAAATTCATTACAGTAGAAATAGAACACATTAAGAACTACTTTTATTGTAAAACATTTCAGTTGGGGCATCATGATAAACTCCAATCTTTTCAAAAGGGCTCTGCCTAGTATTCCCTCCCAGTTGAAAAAGACTCTTTAAGATACTTTACCTGTATTTGCTCTGGTGTCCATTGGTCCAAGTTGACAGACTTGACCCTTGATATATGGACCCCCAGATTTCGATGTATTCCAGCACATCTGATGCAAATAAAAACACCAGTGTTCCAAGAGGCCCATCTTGGACCTAAAGGGAAATAAAATAATTATTTTCAAAATTCCATGATTTGCTTTGGCATAATTCTATACTGACAACAGGATGAACAAGTCTAAATAAAGGCTTACACCTGTTGGGATACAAACTACTTCTAACCATCTCCATTGATAGCAATTTTATTTATGACTATTTGTAAGTGATATAACATTTGATTTAGCCACAGTAACCTAGGAAGACATGTTGTGTCCACCACCCTTCTCTCACACACCACCAACAAAAAAAAAAATCAATCAAAAAAACCCACACCAACCAACCAACCTTTCTAAAAGTTAGCTTACTAGTAATAACAAAATTTTGCTTACATCTTGAATAATCCAGCTATGCATCAGATAGAAGTAGTTTG
>VYZU01034901.1:43595-101079 GCA_013401355.1 Ceyx cyanopectus
AGCCCCTCATTTTTTCCACCGCCCCCTCCCAAAAAAAAAAAAATCAATCAAAAAAACCCACACCAACCAACCAACCTTTCTAAAAGTTAGCTTACTAGTAATAACAAAATTTTGCTTACATCTTGAATAATCCAGCTATGCATCAGATAGAAGCATTAGAAGAAATCAGAAGCTGTCCCTCTCCACTTAAAAGCTTCCTAAGACATGCATCTGTACTTAACCTGAAATTAAATGCAGGGCCATCTTATATCAATGCAATAAAATCCTTTAATACCTCACAGAGCACAGACTTCACACCAGCTCTGGTGGGATGATTGCACAGAGATCTGCAAAACCAAATGATGCAAACACCCCTGACTAACAATAGTGGAAAACTGAACATATTCCGATTCCTAAAACTACAAAATGATTTGCCATTCACAGCCCAGTGAATTACCTCCCAGAACTATGCTGATTGATGAAGCACAGCATTGTTTCTCAGCTCTATTGGCATGCTGAGACAGAAATAAAGTACCTTGGCTTGAACTCCCACAGAGACACTTGGGATGTTTGATTTGAAGTTACTACAGTCTCAAATTAAACACATTTATATAGTTTTATTCCAGCTCTGTGCAGCACACAGTTAAAGGCACTGCTTTGAAGCCCATCTAGTTCTGAGCTCTAAGGAGCTCAGAGATAAAATAATTAACCATCAACAGCAAGCAGGCACAGTGAAGTGTTAGAAAATATTGTGAGCAATTATTTTCCACCACTGCACTACAAATGTGCACCTAGACCACTCACACAACTGCAGCAGTTTGTGTTTCAGTGTTAATATAGTGTATGAATGCTTTCCTGGGGGCTAGAAAAGCATTTTATGCCTTCCTCTCCTGATCTTTAGCTTAGAGCTATCAGGTTGATCCCAGTTAAATATGCCCAGATCTGCTTGCTCACTCTCCTGCAGGAAGGGGGAAAAGAGAAGGAAGGTGAGAAGACTCGGAATAGTTTTACTAAGTGAAACAAAAATCACACACGAGCAAAGGGGAAAAAAAGCCCCCAACAACAAAATTAACCCACAGAAAACCAAAGCAAAACAAACATACTCCAAAGGATTTCTTACTGCTGCCTGTAAGCAGACAGGTGCCCAGACATCCCTGGAAAGACAGGCTTCAGCACTCACTGCACTTGCTTTGGAAGGCAACACATAACCAAGAACAAGCTTTCTTCTCTCCATTTCTGGAGCATTTCTTGCTGAGCACATCACCACCCAGCATGGAATGGCCAGCAGCTGCCCACCCACCTCTAACCTACCTATGGGGGCAGGAGAGGAGAAGCAGGAAAGCCCTGTCAGGGTGCAAGCATCCTTCAGCAATGGCCAGAGAAAGAAAACAAGCAGAATTCCTTCAGAGAGACTCCATTCTGTTGGATTGGCATGCAAAAATCCCAAGACACTTTCACAGCTCCCCAGCTTTGCTGCCAGAAGCCTCCCCCTTACCAGTAGAAGCACTGTCTATATTTTGGGTAGCCACCAGTGCTTTTAATCCTATTCCAAATCTCGTCAGACCAGCAGATGTTCCCTGCATGACCTTTTAGGCCAAGTGATCACTATGACCGGTAGTTTAAGTGCTACCATGACAGATCTATTGACCTCTGAAGTCTAATTTTAACAGTTACTCACTGAAACCAGCACATCATTTCCCACATAGCATTTTTATGTTAAAACTACTACATCAGGTAAGAACAGACTGTCAAGCTGATCACAGCAAACATCTGAAAGAGTTCAAAAGCTATCAACCTGTTCACCTGCCTTGTTATTTTGCCCTGTGAAATACTACAGATAATCCTCAGCCTGTCCTTACAGCCTCTGTAGATCCATAGTGAAGTCCCATGTAATTTCTTCTACTTTTTCAGGGCTCTAGGGTAGTTTTTCAGGCCATTTGCCTCAAGATATTAGTCAAGTTTCACATGAAGTAAAATACCAGGAGAAACCTATACTCCAAATATTCCTTTTTTGGGGTATAGGCCCAAGAAGAAGAGAAGGCCAAAGGCAGGGAAGGGTCTAGTGCACAAGTCTGAGAAGGAGCAGCTGAGGGAACTGAGGTTGTTCAGCCTGGAGAAAACAAGGCTCAGGGGAGACCTCACCTGTCTCTACAACTACCTGAAAGGAGGTTATTTTGCCAAAGGTTGCAGCAAAACACTGGTTTATATATATTTAAAAAATAAAAGGGCCAAAGGTCATAGATTGAACACACCTCTAGTCTTTAGAAGTCTCTCCTAGCTGCCTTAGTCTGCCTGTGTTTGATAGTCAAAGGCCAAAATTTGAGCACTTAAATTCTGTCACATAAAAAAAACCAAACCAACATTGGGAGAGCTCAAAAAACAGATGCTGTTTTAGCACTTTTGATAGTCAAATTCAAAAGCATGAAGTTAGTTGAAGGTAGTGCAAGCAACTGAACACACATTGACAAGACCCTTCAGCAGCTTTGTTGCCCTTCTCTGGACCTGAGAATATTTTAACTGAATATTTAATATTTTAACTGAAAGTGTTGTTATCAGAAAGATCATAGCACAACTTGTGAATTAGCTGGTTTTCTTTTGGAAATGAAAAGTTTCATCTTTTCCCAGAGTCTGTTTCATTAATTTGTACTTTTTCTCTGAAATAACTTAGAGAAATCTAATATTTAAGCAACAAGGTAACGAATTAGGCAATGGAATAACAGACAAACCTGAGGCCAGACAATAATGTTCACATGTAATCTCTGAATTTATTTCAGACTAATGACAATATGAAATATTCAATACTTAAATGAAAAACATTTCCATTCATATGAATCAGTGACAGGCACAGTTCAGCAGCAGGCAGCTGTTCCAAAGTGATGTGACATGTGGGCACAACACCAGATGTGTTTCCCAAACCACCTCTGCTTTCCATGATGGGCTGGACACCTGCCTGCTGATGGGCAGTAGTGAATCACTTTCTTCATGCACAGCTTTTATTTTCCTTATTAAACTGCCATATGATGCTGAGCCACAAATACAACTCCATTAGATGAGCAGAAACACCACAAATTGTCACATATTTGGAGTATTTACTGAGTCTTTCATTAAATACTAAGACTAAAAATAAACTTATATAGCCACAGGATTCAGTATTTCCAAAAAAAAACTTGTCTAAATTTTTAGAATTGCTAGAATTTTGTGAATTAAAGAAACATCCTGAATAGTTTTTTTTCCACTAGACATCTATATCTGCATAGTTACTGTACAGAATGTTATCCCTATTTGCAGAAATATCTCCATCTGCTAAAATAAGAAATATAGAACACTGACTTTAAAAGTGTAGAACTTAAGTAATAGAGCAAGAAAGTAATTTACATAACTAGATACAAGTCTTCCCATAAGTTGATTTCAAGCCAATTTGTAAATTGCTAAGAAAAGCTATCCATCTTCACATAACATTCTTTTATTGTAAAAAGCATTTCAAATTGTGAACTGTGGAAAAAAGGCATCATTTCTACATATTCTCCAGTGAGGTGAAAGTTTATGTCCCAACATACTCAAAAGTTTTCCCACTTTTTCTCCCCCACCACTTCCCCTTCTTCAGGATCTCTCTTTGAGATATTTTGATTTAAACTGGTGTAGTACCTTGCACATGCTTAATGTGTGAGCATATATTCCTTTATACCCCTTTCTTCCCTACCCCCATACCTTGTTCAGTTTGGGCCATATGTTCTACCTCATTAGAGCAGAAAGCTGACTGAAGAAGCTGCAATAAAATTCACCACATTGCTGACACACCCTGCCAGTGTAATTATACCTGATCCAATCACCTTCATGGGCACAGCTGACACAGACCTTCAGGCAAAAGTGAAAGGAACAATAATGCTGAAGCTGGTGTAGTGCATTTCAAAATTAAAAAGCACATAAGTTTTTAAAAATCCAAGGTTTAAGTTTCATTCCACACTGCTCGAGTTTTATTTTACATCAGCAGATGCATAGTCTTGTAGCATGCACAAAACATCTTCCAAGACACTGCTTATTTAGAATGCTGAGGAGAAAGTACTTTTATCTGCATTACAAAAACCACAGCAGCCTCATATATTAACTGTATGTGAATCCAAGCAGTCAGTCAGTGTGAAACTGATTTATTTCTGATTATTCTGTAGAAAAACACCCTTCATCTGCTTTAAACAGCCAATGCTCCATCCTCTACCTGCAGTGAGAAGTGAGAAATGTTACCCACTATCAGACTGGGCAGGAGTACAAAAGTGCAAGTGCCTCCCACAACTTCAGAAAAGGCAGTGGAGACCAAATCAAACTAAAANTTCCTTTTTTGGGGTATAGGCCCAAGAAGAAGAGAAGGCCAAAGGCAGGGAAGGGTCTAGTGCACAAGTCTGAGAAGGAGCAGCTGAGGGAACTGAGGTTGTTCAGCCTGGAGAAAACAAGGCTCAGGGGAGACCTCACCTGTCTCTACAACTACCTGAAAGGAGGTTATTTTGCCAAAGGTTGCAGCAAAACACTGGTTTATATATATTTAAAAAATAAAAGGGCCAAAGGTCATAGATTGAACACACCTCTAGTCTTTAGAAGTCTCTCCTAGCTGCCTTAGTCTGCCTGTGTTTGATAGTCAAAGGCCAAAATTTGAGCACTTAAATTCTGTCACATAAAAAAAACCAAACCAACATTGGGAGAGCTCAAAAAACAGATGCTGTTTTAGCACTTTTGATAGTCAAATTCAAAAGCATGAAGTTAGTTGAAGGTAGTGCAAGCAACTGAACACACATTGACAAGACCCTTCAGCAGCTTTGTTGCCCTTCTCTGGACCTGAGAATATTTTAACTGAATATTTAATATTTTAACTGAAAGTGTTGTTATCAGAAAGATCATAGCACAACTTGTGAATTAGCTGGTTTTCTTTTGGAAATGAAAAGTTTCATCTTTTCCCAGAGTCTGTTTCATTAATTTGTACTTTTTCTCTGAAATAACTTAGAGAAATCTAATATTTAAGCAACAAGGTAACGAATTAGGCAATGGAATAACAGACAAACCTGAGGCCAGACAATAATGTTCACATGTAATCTCTGAATTTATTTCAGACTAATGACAATATGAAATATTCAATACTTAAATGAAAAACATTTCCATTCATATGAATCAGTGACAGGCACAGTTCAGCAGCAGGCAGCTGTTCCAAAGTGATGTGACATGTGGGCACAACACCAGATGTGTTTCCCAAACCACCTCTGCTTTCCATGATGGGCTGGACACCTGCCTGCTGATGGGCAGTAGTGAATCACTTTCTTCATGCACAGCTTTTATTTTCCTTATTAAACTGCCATATGATGCTGAGCCACAAATACAACTCCATTAGATGAGCAGAAACACCACAAATTGTCACATATTTGGAGTATTTACTGAGTCTTTCATTAAATACTAAGACTAAAAATAAACTTATATNACCCCTTTCTTCCCTACCCCCATACCTTGTTCAGTTTGGGCCATATGTTCTACCTCATTAGAGCAGAAAGCTGACTGAAGAAGCTGCAATAAAATTCACCACATTGCTGACACACCCTGCCAGTGTAATTATACCTGATCCAATCACCTTCATGGGCACAGCTGACACAGACCTTCAGGCAAAAGTGAAAGGAACAATAATGCTGAAGCTGGTGTAGTGCATTTCAAAATTAAAAAGCACATAAGTTTTTAAAAATCCAAGGTTTAAGTTTCATTCCACACTGCTCGAGTTTTATTTTACATCAGCAGATGCATAGTCTTGTAGCATGCACAAAACATCTTCCAAGACACTGCTTATTTAGAATGCTGAGGAGAAAGTACTTTTATCTGCATTACAAAAACCACAGCAGCCTCATATATTAACTGTATGTGAATCCAAGCAGTCAGTCAGTGTGAAACTGATTTATTTCTGATTATTCTGTAGAAAAACACCCTTCATCTGCTTTAAACAGCCAATGCTCCATCCTCTACCTGCAGTGAGAAGTGAGAAATGTTACCCACTATCAGACTGGGCAGGAGTACAAAAGTGCAAGTGCCTCCCACAACTTCAGAAAAGGCAGTGGAGACCAAATCAAACTAAAAAGAAGCAAAAGGAAAGAAAAAAATGCTGGGATGTGACAGAACTGGGAGAAAGGAAACTTATACTTGGGAAACAAGTGCAAGCTCACTGCAGTGACTGCAAAGTAGGAGAATGGTGATGGTTGCTTCCCTCACCACCATAATTCAGACTGCTGCCCTCCAGCAGCCCACCACCATCTGTTCAGCTCTAACTGCCTGCAGGTTAATTCCACTCTGCTCCTGCAGGTGCTGCCCACTCAGAGAGCAAACTGAGGACAAAATCAGGGTAAAAAGGTCAAGCACACAGCCTTTCCATTTTCTATTTGCTGGCAAAGGGAAGGGTGGTTGTTTTAAATCTACTCTGCACCCTTTACACTATGTACATAAGCCCCTGGAGACTAGTAAGTTGGAGACATTTTTAACCAAAGAAAGCTTATCAAGACTGAAGTTTAACTGATGTTTTTATTACAGAGGTACATAAAATAAAGCTTGTTTTCACTCCACATTCTTGCAGTTACCAGTTGGCTTCCTTCCTTGTAGAATTGCTAAGTATTACCTGACAATTCACTGCACCCTGCCTGTTTTTGACCAGAAAAGACAGTGAAGTTGCTTCAGTTCTCTGCTGCCCAGGTTCTGCTGCTGGCTGACAGACCCTGGTTGTCAAATCACCGGCTCCACCTAGTGGGATAGAGAACCAGCTGCAAGGAGTCTCCACTCTGGTTGCAAGCCAATTCCTAAAAAAACTTCACTTTTTGGCCAGTGACTTACCAGAAATCCTCAGTGGCTGCATGAGTAGAAGCATGCCCATGCCCTGCTTGCTCTCTGTTACACCCTCAGCTCATTCATACTGAAGAGTGTTCTGCTACTCAAGATATTTCAACCAGGTAATCAATATTTTCTCAGTTTTTTCAATATTTTCAATTTCTCGAAGCTGGGATACAGCTAAAGTTCATGAACAGAAAAGCTCTCTAATATATGAAATGCAGAGAACTAGTGAGCAGCAGCTGTTATGTTATGTAATTCAGCACAAGAAGTGTGAAATGAGACAGAACAGTCACATCTCCAATGGTACCCAGGGAAGAACAGGGCAGAACTATAGTCACTCCTTGGAGTTGTTCTCCTTCAATCACAGCACACTAGAGACAGGGGTGAGGTTAAGGCAAAATTAACATTTTCAAACCCAATACTAACATTTTCAAACCCAATACTAACATTTTCAAACCCAGTACAATTACTATTACTTATTTCCAGTCTGATCCTGTTGCTTCAATGACCATCATATCGTAAATGAACTCAGGTGGGAAAAGACCCCTGGGATCACCAAGTCCAACCATTAACCATTCTCTACAAGCTTCACCTCTAAACCATTCCCTCAAAACCACACTCAAATGTCCCTTAAACACATCCAGGGATGGAGACATCCAGGTCTCTCTGGGCTGCCTATTCCACTGAATTTCTTCTGTGAAAGTTTTTTCCCTAATGCCCAGTCTAAACCTACCCTGGTGCAGCTTGAATCTTGTTCTATCACCTGTGAGGAGAGACCAGCACCAACATCTCCACAATGTCCTGTCAGGTAGTTGTAGAGTGATGGTCTCCTTCTTCCTCAAACTAAACAGTCCCAGCTCCTTCAATCCTCTTCATAAGATTTATTCTCCAAAACCTTCACCAGCTTTGTTGTCAAAGCTTGTACTGAAATGTTAGTCGTGTCCACAGAAGCAGAATTTGTGAATTAAATAACAAGTCTTCTAGGAAAGAAAGATCTTGCAGATCTTACATAAAGACCTGGAATCAAAGGGAATGGTGCAAGAACCTTTACTCTCAAATAAAATGTTATTCAAGGTACTTGAACTTTCAGTCTTTTGAGAGTGCTGATATGGGACTACTTGCCTGGCACCTGATCTGCTGCATTAGTTTCTAATTAAGCAGAACAAACAGCCTGAAGCACATTTCTTGTGTCACATCTACTCACACATTAAAGTTGATTTATTTCTTTTCCTCTCCAGTAAAAGAGGTTTCCTTGCTTTACTTCCACACCCACAGACTAGGAAAACCACACAAGCAGTCCTCACATGCTTTCCAGGTGCCAAAGGTTGCAGCAAAACACTGGTTTATATATATATTATAAAAAAAAAGGGGCAAAGGCCATAGATTGAGCACACCTCTAGTCTTCAGAGGGCTCTTCCAGCTGCCTCAGGCTGTGTTGATAGTCACACCATAGTCTTCCAGTTCTGTTTAAGCCACAAAACTAAGTGGCTGGCTTGGTAAGCACTCTCATTCTGGAATATACTCAAATTAAACACTCCACAAGCTTTATACAGGAAGTTAGAAATATGAACACAATGCAGATTGTGAATCAGGGCACTGGTTAGTTACAGCTATCAGAGATACAGAGGCAATGTCACTTAATTCTTGACAGACAGTTACTAAAAATCTGTGTTTTGACTGAATAAGCTTGTGAGAAGCTAAGTTTTTCCAAAATTAAAAAATTACTAGATGTTAGGTGATGAATATACAAATACTAAGTTGTTAAAAAAATAAACCAATATTTAAAGTTTACTGTGAAGTTATATATATACAGAAAAATAAGATGAATAGGCCCTGGTGATGTTTTGGGGAACAAATCCCCAAAATCCATTAATGATCTTTTTTTCTTAATATTACTTCAAATAAATAATATTACTTTAAATAAATAATAATATGTACATGTATAACAATTTAAAACAAAACCACATTCCTCATTAAAATACTTATTGTCAATGCAGATATCAGTTCAATTCAGTGTTTCGTACTGAAAGTTCCTTTAAAACACTTTTCTTTAAAACACTTTACTGTAAAAAAGGACAAGGTTACACAGCATATTACTCTATTAGTAGAAAGCTTCTGGAGTTGGTCTTGACTGCAGTTTTTCCCTTGTCAGCAACTAGGAACTGCTAAAAGCCTCAATGTTTGTTTTAAGTGTACAATTTATATTCCATTTAGATGCAGAAATAAAAGTGGGTAATGGTGAGCTCTTCTGAAATATTTTCATAAACTGATAGCAAAGCATCAAGTATGACTGATAAGAAAAAAGTGCAAGTCTGTGCTGCTCTACTTGGATAATATATATTTTATATATATAGCTTAGATGCTTTTAAAGGTTATATAAGCATCTGCTGCAAAAACTATAAAAACTTCAGCCAGCAATTGAAGTTTTTCCTTTAACAATGATGAAAACCTCAGAAATAAGATGTGATTGCAATGCAGGTTTATAATGGAGGAGAGGAGACTGAGGGGGGAGCTCAGCAGTGTCTGTCAATATGTTCAGGGTGAGTGTAGGGAGGATGGAGCCAGACTCTGCTCAGTGCCATCCAGTGACAGGACAAGAGGCAATGGGAGTCAGTTGGAGCACAAGAGGTTGAGGGGAAACAGAAGGAAAAACTTGTTCCCAGTGAGGGTGGCAGAGGCTGGCAGGGGCTGCCCAGGGAGGTTGTGGAGTCTCCTGCTCTGGAGACATTCCAGCCCCCCCTGGATCTGTTCCTGGGTGACTTGGTCTAGGTGCCCCTGCTCAGGCAGGAGGGTTGGACTAGATGATCTTCTAGCTCCCTTCCAACCCCTGGCATTCTGTGTTTTGAAAGAGATCCCAAGAGAAACCAGAGGTCCACTGATGGAAAGCAGAGTGCCAGGCTGAATGCTGTGGACTATGGGAACACACTGAAACCTTCTGTAAGGGCTGGCCAGTTTGTTTTGTGCACCCATCTTCTCTGCTACCCTGGTTTGTGCTGGGATGGAATTTATTTCTTCACAGCAGCCCACCCAGTGCTGTGTTGGGGATGTGCAGACACTCACCCTTGCCCCAGCTCACTCACAGAATCACAGAGTGTCAGGGGTTGGAAGGGAGCTAGGAGATCATCTAGTCCAACCCCCCTGCCAGAGCAGGGGCACCTAGACCAAGTCACCCAGGAACAGATCCAGGAGGGTCAGACAGAGCAGCCTGTAGCTTTGGTGCTGCACTATTCATCCCTGTACCTACAGCAAGCCCACCCCAAATGCCAAGAGATTGCAATTCCTGGGCATGGGAACAACCTAGGATGAAAATGCATCCCCCAGCTTTACTGGAGCAATAGTAATTGATCTTCAGAGCACCCCTTGGTAGTGAGTTCAGGGTATTAACTTCACAAAAGACAACAGGAAAAAACAGGCTGAAGAGGACAGATAAAAATACTTCCAACTAGAGTGGCACAGACACAAATCCTGCTCACCACTCCCCTGGACTCCCATGCCAGTCTAGCTACCACTGCTGTGCTCTCCCAAAGTCTCACACATCTCAGACCTTGGGAGTGCTTCCAAACCCACCCTAATAGCCTGGTTCTGGCCAATCCACAAAATAGAAGGTATAGGTGCTATGTGACATGTTTAATGCCTGCTCTGTATAAAGCTACTGTATTCCCACTGAATAATTAAAAAGAAAAATTTAGTTGTGAATGGACTTTCTTCCTTTGGACTAACCTGATGCACCAGTCAGATCTAATTAGGCTGCTTGGGGTTTTGTCCAGTTGGCTTGACCTGCTCTAAAGTATGTTCTACCACTTCATGGTTTTAAACAGAAACACACACAAAAAAACCCCACCCCACATAAACAAAACACACCCAAAACAAACCAACCATCACAAAGATTTCTTTATCTCCCATCAGAATGCATCATGCCACACAGGGCTTTTTCTAAAGGCATCTTGATTCCTCAAACTACAGTGGTCTCTTCTGAGATGATACTGAATTAAATGTAATTCAAATTAGCATGGTTAAGCACTGCAGTGTGACAGCTAATCATCACCCAGACATCATTCATCAGTACATATGTGACTACCTATGACTGGGAAAGGAAGAAACATTAAGTGTGCCTCACAGCTGTGTTAACTAGACAGGTTAGACAAGAGAAAAAAAACAAAAAACATGCTTCTATTTTTTAGAAAGTTATTTTTCTGAAGCAATTGCCATGTTCTGTAGCCACAGGAAGAGAGGTTATGGCTATAAAAGGTTTCTATTCAAAACATTTTCCTCAGAAGAGAGGAAGAGAAATTGAATACAATATCAAAATAATCTGCATTTAGTTTGGAGAACAGGATTTTAAGTGTTCAGAGTGGAATTAAAGTTGCTTGAGAGGTACCAATTCTCAAAATTGACTTGCAAAACTTTGCAGGGTCCTCTAGAAAGTGATCTTGAATGTCTTTTATTTTTAAAGGTCTCATTTAAAAAACAAACACTTGTCCATCTTTTTGCTTTATAAAGAGATTTTTGAGTAACCTTTTTAAGCAGGAACCTCATGACCACCTGAGCTCCCTGACAAGTGCTGTCAACAAGTGTGCAGAGGCATTTGGCATCACTTCTTTCAGAAGCTGACTGCTAAGGGCTGCAGAAGACACAGGAAAGAGAACCAAGGCTTCACAATCTTTAATGGGAGAGATACTGTTTGACTTAGACCACACAAGAAACCCTCAGCAGCTGTGGTGGGTTAACCATGGCTGGCTGACACATGCCCACCAAAGGCTTAGTGATGGACTTGGCCAAGTAGGGTTGATGGTTGGATCTTATTCCATATTTCATATCTTATGATTTCATATCTTATTCCTTATTTCATCTTCTTATTCATTGGAAAAATCTTATTTTCCAACCTAAACTATTCTGTGATTCAAGAGAATGTTATATACAATTAATCACTTCCTTATTCTTTTGCAGAAATACTGCTCTGAATCTTACTAATGAAATCCTGCAGTATGGAGCTTTATCCATTTGCTTTCAAGTACTTCAGTAAAACTGCATTACAGATATTATTCCCTCCTCCTTAAAAAGGGGGTAGTACACCCCAGCTCCACCCTGCCCAGCACTGAGCCACCATCCCTGCTTCCATGGAGGGAGGAGGTAAAGAAAGACCTTTCCTCAAGGGAGGGGGTGCAGCTGACAGTCCAGGTTTACTGACACATGCAGTTTTTACTTCCCCTATAAAACCATCTCCACAGCTGACAGAAGTGCTTTCTGTATCTACATCCACCACAGACTTGCAGCTTGAGGATGTTTTCTGCACCTCCAAGTTCTTCTTCCTCTTCAGATGGTGACCCCAAAACACAAAAGCACCTAGATGAGCATCAGTCTAAGTGTTTTGAATAAGCTGGAAACACAGCAGGAACTCAGGCTCTCCAGCCTGGGTCAAGAACCATAATGCCAAGCAAGAACTCCATGACAGCATTTAATATACATATTTTTATCATCTACTGGAAAGCAACAAGCAATGAAGACAATGGAAGATAAATTAGGATGAGCATTATATCATGTAACCAGAGTCCACTGTAAACAAGTATGAATTAGGTATTAATGAGAAGGGCCAGAACAGTGGGATCTGTAGAAGTTTGGTTTACCCCAGTCTTCCAAGGCACATTACCTTAGTCATAAACACAGAGCTCCAGCCAGCAGTTTTAAGACAGAGGGACACTTCTGACACACCAGTTGTAAGCAACTGTGTACCAGCAGTTTAAGTTGTGTAGGTGTTTCCTCAGCTACATTTAAACAGCATTTCAGCCAAGACAGCAGGAGCCTTTCTGTGTAGCCCCTCAGTGCCCACTTGCTTCAGATGGCCAGAGTCAGTCCTTTTTACCCCTGGAAGATTTATCTATCAACCACTGCAGGAAAAGTCAAGACTCTTACTGCTGCTTAGTCACTTTCCTTTCTCAAAAAGGACCTCAACTTTAAAGAGAATCTTTTTATCTACAGAGGCATTGGAAAAACAAAAGCCCACCTGGTACCTGCAGTGGGACTCCACAGTGGCTCATAAGCCATACACCAGCTGAACTGGATCTGAAGGAGCCTTGAGAAGGGACTGCTGGAGATCAGTTAGTTTAACCCCAAGGTCAGACCCAGCAAGGCTCTGAGCACCTACAGCAGGTTGATTTTGGCTGTTCCAACTCAAGCTACAAGTATCTCCAGGGATGGAGAACCCACAGCCTCTCTGGGGAACCTGCTTCAATAGTCAAACTCTCCTAGAGTAAAAAAAAAATTATGTTTTGATGGGATTTCCTAGGTTTCAATTTGTGTTCTCTCTTATTCCCCATCATTGGGTAGCACAGAGAAGCCTGCCTCTGTCATTTTTGCTCCTGTCATCAGGTATTTACACACTGTGATAAGATCTCCCTGGAAGACTTCTTTCCTCCAGGCTAAGCAATCCCAGCTCTCTCATCCTCTCCTCACATGTCAGAAACATCCAGCTCTTCATTTTAATGCCCCTTTGCTCGACTTGCTGCAGTCTGTCCATGTTTCCCTTGTGCCATGGAGCCTGGAACTAGGCACAGTGCTACAGCTGCAGTGTCAGCAGTGCTGAGAGGGGGAAATAAACCAATCCCCTCCCTCCAGCCACCAGCAGTTGCTCTTCCTGAGATTCACAAGGTGCTGTTGGCCTTCCTTGTGACAAGGGTACATTACTGGCCCCTGACCAGTTTGTGATGCTGGTCTTCTAGATCAATTCACCCCCCCCCCCATCCTCTCCCCAGTGGCAGGGAGATTCCTCTCCCTCTGCTGGAGCTTCATGCAGTCTCCTCTGGCCCCTTTCTGCAGCCAGCTATCCTTTCTGCTTGCAGCAGCTACATCTGCCCAGGGCATCAGTCCCTCCTGGCTCTGTGTGACCTCCAGCTTGCCAAGGGCAGCCTGTCCTGTCACACAGGTCATTAATATGTTAAACAGTGTTGTCCTCAATCACAGCCTCTGAGGCAAGTCCCTAATGACTGGCCTCCAACTCAGCTTTAAGCTGCAACTGATAAGGAAATAACCCCTGAGCAGAAACATTTTTATCTGCAATGCTTGTTGACTGCTGTTAGAAATCAATCAATGATTTTTGTACCATTCCTCTGAATCATTGTGACTTCACAGCTTCTGCAGCCCTGCTGACCAGGGATAACCTTTCAGGGGATCACAGATTCACAGATATTAGGGGTTGGAAGGGAGCTAGAAGATCATCTAGTCCAACCCCCCTGCCAGAGCAGGGGCACCTAGACCAAGTCACCCAGGAACAGATCCGGGGGGGCTGGAATGTCTCCAGAGCAGGAGACTCCACAACCTCCCTGGGCAGCCCCTGCCAGCCTCTGCCACCCTCACTGGGAAGAAGATCAAAGATTCACCTTGGCCAACACTCCCCAGGTGGGGCCAGATGCAGAGAAGTCATTAGGAAGTGTTGGGGAATTGAGTTGTGGCCACGAGAGAACAATACAAAGCATCTAATTCCTAAACAAAGCTGAATCATGCCCAAGTGAACCTCAGTGAGCCAGTCCAGGACAATGTGACCCCTGAGCTAAAGTGACTGCTCCCTGGGTAATGTCTGTCATTGACTTTCTTAGAGGAATCATGGATTAAGAGGAGTCACACCTCCAGGAATAGGCACCTCCCTAAAAGTCCACCTATCACCACAGATCTCATCACTTCCTCCATGGTGACAGGGAATATTTCAGACTGCAGCACAGAGACCAGAGAGGGCAGCTCCGCAAGACAGCAGCAGCTTCAGCTCTAGGACCAAAGACAGATCACCAGCTGCCATCAACAGCACCCTGCAGTGCATCTTCTTCAGGTCACTGAGGAGTGGCAGAGACAGAGCTTAGTGACCACGAGGAGACAACTGTAAATAGAACTAGGGTGTGTGGCAGGTAAAGAACCTCTATCTGCAAATAGGCTGTTGTATTGCAGTCTAAATAGATTTCCTGGGACTTTTCAGAATGTTTTTCTGCACTAAAGGAGTCAGGAGAGGGGAACAAACATCCTTAAAAGGCAGAAAACACACCACCAGTCACCCAATACTGCAGCATCCCACCCACCTCAGTTTTAAGCTAAAGCTGCCACACTTCTCCCAGAAAGAGGTTTTTTTTTCTTGGGCAAGACAATTAATTGCAGCTCTCAGGACAACAGGAACTAATTCCTAACAAAGTTTCAGTCAGCAATGCCTAAAAATGTCAAGGTTTTTTCCTGATCCCCTGTTACTAAGTAAAATGTGGTGGTACACTGAGGCTGAAAGGAGCTTCTGGTCCCTTAAGGTTGTCATTGTCCACAGAAAGAAGCTGAGTCTGAACAGCTATGAATATATTTAGAATATTTCAGATTTGTTTTGATAGCTACTATACCCATTTCAATTTAAACTAGATTTTTTTTCTCCCCCCACTACTGTGTTTGAGAGCAGCAAGTTGATAAGGAAGTTAAAATTATTCTGGATACACAAATTCCAGTACAACATTTCTTGTTCAGCCTCTCCCCACACTCCTAAGAGCCTGAGCCTGCTGCTCTTCAGACAGAGACTAAGTATTCAGACATGTACTAGACAAGTCCTTGGATATCTGTATAACCATAAATCCTGGAAAATATTTTCATTGATGTTATAATCAAAGTAAACCAACTTCAACCTAACTGAATGAGCAAGTGTCAATGTGCCTACATTGGAGGATTCTGTGAAGGGGTCACTGAACCAGGCTGCAGGCACAGCCAGCCATGAAGTCAACAGAAATAAAACTAACAAAAACCACACACACACACACACACACAAAAGTGCTACCCAGAACATCTCCCTTCAGCAGACATTTATTCATCTTTTCTGAAGGTTACAGACATCTATACTTCTCTATACAAAGATCTTCAAGCTTCCAGTGATGTTATTTTAACTTTATAACAGCTAAAACAAAAGGAAAACCACTCCACAACCTCTACAGCTGTTGACAACCCAGGTCATTGCCTTCTTGAAAGAGAGATTCACATACAGCAGTCAATATATTTGTACTAGAGCCAATGCAAATGTAAGCATAACAAACAGAGAAGGTACAATAGAAAACATTCACACTGATTTCTGCTCCCACCCGTGTTTGAGTAAAGGAGGTGTGTTTGCAGACAGTCTCATGGAGCACACCTGCACAGGTGCTCACACCAGAGCAAGACTGACCACCTTCAGTTCACTTCTGCTGGCTTCACTGCACTACTGACAAGTCCTCCAACACTGCTGAGTGCCCTGTCTCCTTCTAAGAACCAGCAATCTCATTTTGTGCTTCAGTGCACCCTTCCATCTCCAAGAGGTTGATTCAGTATTGTTTAATCTCAGTGTCCAAACAGAGCCAGCCTTGCTGCCAAGCAGCACCACAAGCCTGGGAGGTTTCAGGCATGTCAGAAGCAGGCAGTAAGTACACAGGCAGAGCAAACTGCAGGCCCTGTAGTCAAAGAGCTGCTGACTGGGATTGGTTTGCCTTTGGCTCCTTTTGGCAGATCTGTTAGTGCTGTTACTGCTAAAGAGACTCAATTGGAACAATGATAGAAATGCATTTAGTCTCTCTACAGGGAAATGTTAGAAAGTCCTGTGCTTTATAACAGCTTTCAGTATAGTCCACACAAGACAGACAGACATACCTATTTTAATTCCTTTCTCCTAAATCCTTCCTATTCCTGCCACAGAGCAGAAAGCAATTTCAGTTGCTTAGCACTATTAAAAATTCAGGATAACTTAAGTTACTGTAAACATGGCTTCCTACTTCCTACAAGTAGTAGAAACAGCACTGGGAAACATCTCCTGCCTTATGCAGATGGTTCAGATCAGGGTGGAGAGCACAGTCAATACACAGCACTGCCTGGTCAGGTATCATTCCAGCCTCCTCTTCAAAAATAAAAAAGAAAGTCTCAGTGATGGAAAAGACAGCTCCAGAACCTTTGCTTTTGAGGCTTCTCCCCCCAGAGGTGTCATCCAGTCTTTGCAGTACTTGAGAAGGTGACACACAGTGACTCCAGTGGCCCTACAGCAGGCAGCTTCCAACACATTTTAGCTGTGACAGATTCACAGCAGCTATTTGAACAGCTCAAAAGCAAAAAGCACTTCCAGAAACTGTTGCCAGAGTCAGCAGTCCTAATGACTGCTTAATGCTTCCTCTGGCAGATGTGTCCTCAGCTGTATTCCCTACCTTCCAGACTCACAGGACAAAGCTGTCCCATGGATCTCCACACCTTGTGCCTGAAAACACAGTCCAGAAACCAAAGGATGGGTTTGCTTTTGACACAAGACATCAAGATTATTTTAAGGAAAGCCAAGAGCTGGCTTTTTAAACTCTTCCAGAAGGCAAGCATGTGATACCATAGGAGAGGAGCAAGCCTGAAGCTTCCTCACAAGCAGTGCAGATGGGGGTCACACACTGAGAGCCAACACAGTAATTTCAGAGTGAATCAGCAGTGGGAAACCAGTCAGCTCTGATGATCTGTTTGATGGGAGAAGTAAAAACCAGCAGAGAAGCCTCAATGATTTGAGGGAAGGGTTCAACAGGAGCATTATAGGAGATATGATCAAAGCAGTGAGTGATAAATATGCAAATAGGACCACATTAAATTTTAGGGTCAAAAGGATATTTATAAGATTTTAAATATCTAGCTACCCAAGAGCCTCAAAGAACAGCAGTTAAAACAGATATACAAGTACAGTCTGCAAGATTTCAACATCCCTTGGATGTGCCTACCTGAACAGAAGCCCAGGGTAGATGAAACACCAGAGGTTTAAGAGACTCTAGCACTGATGGGGAGAGGAAGGATTGGTAAGAACCCAGAATGCTGAACTGGCAGCTATCTGAGATGTCACACTGAAAAGAATGGTTCTGACAGAGTAAGACCCAAGATAAGCTGCAAGTTAGTTAACACAACCAGAGTCAATCACCAAGATAACATCTCCCAGCAATTAGCTGAGCAGGAAGAAAGCAAACCCAGAACTCTGGGATCCTGGGGAACAACAACAAAGGAGCAGAGTCCTCACACAGAGGAATGGAACTGAAGCAAACAGCATCTCCAAGAACAAGAGGCTGATGTAGTAACAAAAGGACAGACCTGCTTCTGAACTAGGGCTGACACGAGCCAAGTCCTGAATACTTTGTCATGAGCAGTTTCATGTTCACACCTGAAGAATCCAGGATGAAGAGAAACTCTGGTGGAGCTGGAACCAGGGAGCTGCAGACTCAGACAGTCAGAGATGAAAGGGCTGCTGTCTGAAGCACTGGGTGAAGGCTGTCAGTCTGGGGACAGCCATGCAGACAGCTGCAGGCTCTGCTTAGCTAACAAACTGCTGCCTCAGCCATCCCTGCATTCCAGGACTAGCAAAACTACAGCTCTGCCAGACACCAGCAAGTCCCAGGCACTCAAACACAATGGATGAAGTGTGGCACACACGAGGGAAAAAACCCAAACAGCTGGCTGCAACTGAAAGAAGCATCCTTCACTTTTCCTCCTCTTCTAGTCAACAAAGGGATATAACAGAGTCCAAGGGTGGCTTTACACACTCAGGGCAAGTTGAACTTGCAGCTAAACAACTGAGGATATTTTCTTCTGAGTCACACAGGAATCTAGACTTCAGGGTACACCAAAACCATCTCAACACACCTCTGCTTAGAGGGAAGCTTCCTAAGCTTACATTTATGTAGCCCATAATATGACCATATCTCAGTCAAGTGTCCCTAGAACAGCTGAAACTAAAGTAAGTTTATCATACTGTCACATTCTCTCCTCCAACTACAAGTAAACCACACACTTAACTACAGCAGTACAGGCAAAGGTCTGGCACTGTGAGGTTAATACAAGATTTAAAGTAAGAATTGCCAGAATTGGATGAGGCAAGCACAAATTAAACTTGAAGGAAGAAAGAATAAAAAAAACCAAACAATTCCCTCCATATTGTGAGCTCACCCTGCATTACACTATTTTCATGACAGCTTTCCTGGGAACAGGGGGAAGGCAAGACATGCCTCTGGCACAGAGACACAGCAAGTGAGGGTGAGCAAGAGAGAAAACAGGGAAGCTTTCTGAGGAGAAGCCTGACATACTGTCAGCTTTTTCTGTAGGGTAGCCAAGTAAATTATTTTACTAGAAAGATGGAAATTTAATTACAGATACCACCAACACAGCCTGGTCAAGAGATTGGTAGTCTGTCCAGAACCTGAACAGAAAAAAATCTCAAGCTACATCAAGCTTGAACATCTGAAAGCAAGCTCTCATGGCACAAGTATCAAAGTAGGTGTGAAAACAGAGAAAAAAGATACTCAACACACAACTATGAGAAGGAGGAATCTAAAAGTGCCAGCATCTCTTAAGTGGCAAAAGATACCAAGAACTAAGGAGACAGAAATTATAGTTTGATTAGAAAAAGGGAAGGAGGACAGGATGGTAACTGGTTGTGAATTCCTGACTCTGATCTTGAGCAGCTCAGCTCCAAGGCCTATGTTATGGAACATCTGAATGGAATTCCATCAGCAAGCAACTCAGAACAGCATCCAACAGCAACATTTCAAGGGCTAATAATGCACAAAACATAAAGGCATGAGCTCTCCAGAAAAAAACCAGTATGGCAAGTCTTTTACATAGCAACTAGAAGTCAGGACCAGAAAAAAACTGCTAGAAAATGACTAATACTTACTTGCAAAGTGTAAATATGGATTATATTATGAAAACAAGGTCTTGATTCTGACCTAGCAAGCAGCACTGCATGACTTAGGACTGTGGTGAAAAGAGCAGCATGTGTGGATTGGTGGGGGAAATGAGAAACAGCCCCATTCCTGGTTCAGAGCAGCTCAGCACACTCAGCTGCCAGCTGTGGAGGCAGAGGTCTGCACACAGCAGAACTGCAGGTAATGTAACCACACTGTGAACACCAGGTGCTTATTTGGAAGCACTCTGCTTAAAACACTAACTTATTGCACAATCATCTTATTTAGGACAACATCTTAATGAACTGACACCAGATGAAAGAGGTGCAAATACAGATCTGCTTTTGTGCAGAATCAAACTGACTAAAGAGAGAGAACAATTAATGATATAATCTGTAAAATGTAACTCCTCAGCAAAGCTGGATCTGGGACATATTTAAGCAGTCAGAGACAGCCGGACTGGGGAAGGAGCCTGGCACTCAAGGGCACCGCTCTGGAGAGTCTGAAGAGAATCTGTCCCCAAGAAGGGGCCGGTGAGCTCTGGAGGCCCCTGGAACAGCCGGGATCGGCACCGGCACGCAGCTCCAGCCAAGGGCTAGGCCAGCTCGGCACACAGCTCGGCACACAGCACCCTATGTCCCCGCTCGGGTAACGCAGCTACAGCAGCTCAGTGGGATGGAGAAGCGGACCCGGCTTCAGCAGGGAATTAAAGGTCTCCCCGAGCCGCGTAGATCCCCGTCGCCACCCCTCCGGGCCCAATCTCGGCAGGGACCGGTCCCCGCCGCCCCTGCGGACGTGGAGCGGGGCGGGGTGTCGGGGCAGCGCCCTCCCCGGGCCCGCCCGCCCGCCGCCCCCCGGCCCCGAGCGTGGGCCCCGCCGAGGCAGAGGGCGGGCGGACAGGACGCGGGGCCCCGCCGGCGGCGCCTCACCTGGGCCGGCCCGCCCGCCCCTGCCTCCCTTCCCCGCCCCGCGCCCGCCCGCTCCGCCGTACCCTTGGCCTCGCAGTCCGCGCAGTACTTGTTGTCCTCCTCCCGCAGCAGCTTGGCCAGGATGGCCTGGTGCTGCTCGTTCTGCTTCTGCGCCTTCTCCCGACAGGAGCGGGTGGCCATGGCGGCGGCAGCGGGCGGCTTCCCGCGGGCGGACGGGTGTCGGCGGCGGCTGGGCCGGGGGTCGGTGTCGGGCTGGGCAGCGCTCGGGACGCGGCGCTGCTGCCCTGGCGCTGCTGCCGGCGCCGACTTCCTCAACCGGAACTACTTACGCCCACGGACGCGTCCGCGCCCCGCCCGCTCCTGCCTTCGCTCCCTCGCGCGCGCCCACGCCCACCCCCGGCACGGCGGACAGTGGATGCAAAGCAAAATAGTCCGCCGGGTCCTAGCGCCGCCCGCCCTCGCGGGGCTCTGCGAAGGGGCCGCCCTGGGAAGAGCGCAGAGCTCCCCTTACTCGAAAGCGAGGAGCCACCTCGCGCGAGCAGGCGATATCCATCCGCCCGCGGACGACCCCGCCCTCCAGGTAGCGCCGGGGGGGAGGGCGGGGCTCGGCGCGAGCTGCCGCACCTGTGCGGGGGGGGCGGGGCGGATCCGATCCCCGCCAGCCGCCTGAGGGAGGCGCGTCCCGCCCCGCCCGCCGCTGCGCTGCCCCGCCCGCAGCCTTGGCCCCTGCGCCTTGCGCGCCCTTTTTGTAGCTCCAGGGCTCCGGGGGGTGCAGTCCTCGGGCCCCTCCGGGATCCTCGCTGCTAGACCTTCCAGAAGTCCCAGGGGGGAAGCGGTGCCCGGGTCGGGCTGGCCTGTGAAGATGGATCTGTGCCTTCTACCGCTTATGGCACTTAAAGATATCTGTATATGCACATACCCGGGGTACCCGGTGGGCTGTTCCTCTGGTGGGGAATAGCCCAGAAAACACAGCCAGGTGATCTGCCTGGGTCAGAGGTATCGGGCAGTCCCGTGTTCTTCTGTCTCCAGGCCAGTGCTGGAGGGAAAAAAAAATATCAGTTAGAGCCTCTTAGATGATCTTCTAGGTCCATTCCAACCCCTACCATCTGTGAATTGAGGGGGCTCTGCCACAGCAGTAATTCACCCTCTTGATTTTCTCCAGGAGTGTGTGCTCCTGTCTGCAACAAGGCATCAGAAGCACCAGATGAGAAGGCTGTGCCTGCTCACCCCTCCAAGGGGCTCTGAGGAAGGAGTTGGATACTGAGGAGGCTCTGTGAGCTGCACCCAAAGTACCCCCAGCAGAGGTGTCCTAGGCTGATCTGTGGGCAGGGCTGCACCTCTCACTGCCCCCTTTTCAGCGCTGTGTCAGTCCCCCTGTCTTAGTTTTGTGTCAGGTGCCTTTGCCTCTGTTGAGTTTGCTCACCGGCAGCATTTTTGTCAGCTCAATTCTAGCTTGTTTGATTTTCTCCTCTAATTCAACCCTTCTGGAAAGAGCTGTAGCCTATATATAGCCTATAAAATACTTAAGCAAGGCAGATGGAAATTTAGGTCTTTTCTCTCTCAGCCACTAAATTACTGAATCATTCTCTGTATCTTTCTTTTCCTCAGATCCAATGGCAAACTAATTACGTCCTAAGTCTGGACGAGTTACAGCGGAAAGAGCTGAGAATGCTGCACATGGAGTTAATTAGTAGCTAAGCTAGCACCTATCACGGGGTAATGTCTTCACATCTCAGATGCAGCTGGGAGTTAAGATCCATGGGCTGAGAGAGTGGCCTGGCTGGTGAGTTACTGAGAATGAGGCTGCAAAATGAAGATGTGGTTCTGAGACATCATTCCCAGACGTGGTCTAGTATCCCACTTGAAGGCAGGCATTAAGGGTTAAAACTAAAAATATCAAATGCCACAACAAAGTTGCACTGCAGAGGCCTTACTGCAGTGCCTGTATCCTAAGATGGCAACAGAAAGAGCACAAAACAAATACTCAGGTAGCCTGGTATTAGCCATGCTTGGCTAGGGACTTGGGTACTGGGGCACAGTAGTCCTGGCTGCTTAAACATGACATTAAACAAGACTCACTTCTTCTAGATGAGTACCTACAAAAAGATCTTTTCCTTTTCTGGCCCAAAGTGGTTTTAATTATTGGATCTTTTGTAGAGAAAACCATCTTCAGCTAGAAGGGCAGCTCCTCTGCTCCCTGCTATCACCCCAGGGCTCTGAGGAACAGAATGCCTTCCAGAAAGGCAAGAGCTGTGTGGAGAGATTCCCTGAGAGACACAAGATGCACTTGCCTCTCATATGTTAAGTAAGCAGCAGCATTGCTATTTTAGAAGAAAATGGTAGCTCTTTTTGTATTTTGTGACAGATTTGACCTGTAAATTACTTGTGGTCTAAAACTCTCCACAATATTGCCAGAAGGCATAAAAGAGCTTTGAGAAATCAGTTTCATTTAATGTGCATCAGTTTCTCTGGTTCTAAACTGAATGCAGAGGTCACTAGAAGTGGATATTGATCCAGGTGCTGTGCTGGAAAAGCCCTGCACAAGCTCAGAGTAGCTGTATGGAGTAGTGTGTGCTTTGGCCCTTAGTCCCTTACAGCTGGCTGGCCCAGTTGTGTTTCTGGGTCTAACTCCTGCTTTGTGTGCATGCTTGGGTGCACTAGTGTGGGGTATCCTCTTCTGCAAAGCATGAAGAGAAGTTGCATGTGTTCAGCTCTGAAAATTATCCTTTCCTTCAAAGTACTCACCCATGCATCAGTAAAGTAGTAGAAATATGAAGTCACCTGCTTGGCTAGGGGAATGAGATGAATAAGTTACTAATATTTTAATGGACAGTGACTTGAAACAGCTGCTGTAAATGCATTATTAGGTATGTCCCTGAGATCTCAAATGAAACTAAGGAAGACAAAAATACATCCCTTCTGTGCCTTGGCTTCTTTTTTCTAGATCCTGAAGACCAGCAGAGTGTTGTAGATGTGAAGTTACTGCCTGAAGCATTTTTCAGAGGGGGAAAAAAAACCCCAAAGGGATGAAAAGGATGTCTTTGAGGATGAATGAGTTCAGGACTGCCCACACCATGCCATGAAATACAGTGCAGGGAGGCCAGAGATGTCACCACCTAAAGCTCCTTCAGAAGAAGCTACATGGTTGGAGTCCTGAGCCTGTCAGCTTGGTGCCCTTTACTTCACCTTTCATTAAGTCCTGCAGAGCACAGCCTAGAAAATCTAGTTTTGGAACTGTTTAAGTACATATTGGTGTGTTTCGAGACTTGTATCTTCAGAACCAAGTGAGTTTCATGTGGCTAACTGATTTTTCACTACAGTAACTTAAATACAGGAGTTCTGCAGTTTCCAGTGCTGGAGATAGTGTTGCTTTCAGTGGCAGCACATATTTACCCAGCAGGAAAAAGCCCCTCCCTGGCTGTCACTGCTTGCCAGCCTCCAGGATATTCCACTGTTTTCCAGAGATACCTATAGATAACTCCTGCAGCTCTTGTTGTCTTATATTCTGATAGCTGAATCCAACCTAGACACCTACCTGATTCAGAAATCATCCCATAAACCAGCTGTAAATAGTACTTGCTAATCAGGACAGTATTAGCATAAATTTGACTTAATAGAGGAGAATGTATCAGGTGCAAAGTTATTAACTGGATTGAAACCAGGTGTTTAAATAGCTGTGTTTTTCTAATGCCTCATCCTCAAAGTCCAGAAATAAACAGCATTCCAATTAGGGTTGTAGAATTTGAGGATTTCTGATCCAGAAGAAACTTTGGAGCTTCATGTGTTCTCATGCTCTTAAGAAAAAAAAGCAAAACGAAAACATTAAAAATTATCTATGTCTGTAACTCACTGAGAAGTAGATATTTCAGCAGTGTTTCTGCAGCTCAACTCCTCAAAGTTGAGGTTGTGGAGTCTGGGTAGCTCGTGGGGTCAGATAATGTGGTAACTCCAGTCCTTGGCTGGCAGAGAATGGCAGACCCTGAGAAGTTCCCCTTAGCCACTGTGTTTCAGCTCACACTTCAGATAGATTTTCTAGCACAGACTTAAGAAAATCTTGAGCTAAGGGCCAGTCACCCTGTCTACCCTTGATAGCCAGAGGAGGGAAGCAGACATTCCTGGAGGTGCTTTGTCCTCAGACAGGTGTCAGTCTGACTGGGGGATCTGAATTACCATCTGGAAGGGCAGTTTGAAGGAGGTGAATCACTTTCTGGATCATTTGTGTCTCCTCAGTGACTATAAAGGGTAGAGAGGGTGACTGTCTCCTACCTGCGTGGACAGAAGTTAGACATGTAAGAAAGAAATTATTTTTTTTCAGTAGCGTATTTTGTATAGGAAAATTCCTGCCCAGCTCTATTGCTGATGTCTTCAATCAAGGAGGAAGCCAAACTGACTTCACATTACACAACAGAACATCTCTATCAAGGAATCTACACCCACACCAAGAGTCTCTTAATATTTTTCTTATTTAAAAAAAATACAGACCCACAAACAAAAACACAACAAAATGTTAAACAAATGCACTATTAAAAAAAACAAAAAACAACAAAAAACCCACCAAGCCTCAGCTTTTGAAAACCAGGAAGTTTAGTTTGCAGTTCTCCAGCTCCCAGGTATGATGCAGCCAGGTAATGCAGCCTGATTTCTATAGGTGAAAATATATCCATTTCAACACACTGAAATGGAATGACTCTGGTGTGCTTGCACTTCTCAAAATTAAGACAGAAATTCTTAAAAGTAGAAAGGGATCTCCATCTTTTCTGAAGTGGCAGCATCTAGTGACAACACAGCACATGATGACACTTCAACAGTCTTGTTTTCTTGAGAGTTATTAGTAAACCTGCATTGTAATTGTAAATACAAATGAGTACCTGGGAGGTACCTATAAATTACATAGATGAATGCAAATGACTGAATACATTTCAATGAGCTTTGCTGTCAGTCAGAATTGTGTCAGCTCAGAAAAAAAATATACCATCATGTAGAGCTAATGTGCATATATAAATAATAATAGATTTGGCCACTCTATTCTAGTGTAGGGTAGGCAGAATATAAGGTAGGTGTAGAATACCAGGAAATGAGAGCTCCATGTTGTTTTGATGGAAGCATGGAAGAGATCTCAAAAATTAACTGCTTTGCACTTTCCAAGCTCATGGTGTATTTTCTGCTATTTAAGGCTATGTGTATCTTTCAGCCTGAGTCTTTTCATTTCCATTTATCTCATGCTAAGATGGGGCTTTTTGAAGAGAGAGTCTGTTAGCTGGAGCTTTGTGAGTCATGCTTTTGGCTCACACAGGCTCTGAGGATAAGAATACCAGCCTTAGGTATCAGTAGTCCTTGATATCAAGCCAAGAAGAAGAGCAATAATCAGATGTAAAATCAGTGGCAAAATCATAAATTTGAAATATTAGGGAGAAATACCCAAAGAAAAATACAGATGGACAGCTGAGCTTTGTGTGCTACTGTGCAGAAGAGCATCTTGGAAGCCTAAGAATGTTCTGTGGACTGTGAAAACAACAGGACAGACACTCCAGTTCTTGATCTTGGCTTCATGTGGAATAGATCTGAATTTTAGCTCTTCCACAACAGGACCTGTGATTCACCCAAGTCCTTTTTTTCACCCAGTGGTATCAGGAACTTGCAGAGAGCACAGGTTGCAGACTAGCTGATGAATTACAAGCTTCAGACAAAAGAGAATCTGTATATACAGAGCTTTGAGATGGTTTTACCTGCCTTACAGTACATTTGTCCTTCTCTTTTCTATAATACTGTTTAAATACTAGTGTAAATAAATCTGTGTGTGTCTTTCCAATGCCCCCTGTTAGTAACTGCATGTTAGCTATTGCCTATTTGAAAGGCTACAGTGGCCCTGCCAATTCTACCTGGTTTTGTATTAGAATCTTCTTTGGAGAAGTGGAAATGCTGAGGAGAACTGTTTGAAATAATTTCATTTTACTTTTTCTCCTTCAAGATAATTTCATACTCAGAGAGTCTGAGGGGGTGGGGTCATAGCAAATCATACTGGCTTCTGAGTTTCTCTGAAGTCCAGAGATGCTGAAGAAGGATCATTTCTACTTCAAAAGCTGGATATTTTTAGTGAGCAGGGAGCCTTTTATCAATAAAAGAATGTCCACAGCACTCAAAAGCTGAGCTCATATCTGCAAGAAAACATGTTTCTCCTCAGCCACTGGATACTCAAGAAATGGGAAAAGTTACTTGCTGTAAAAAAGACCAAACCACTTTCCTTCAGCCCTTGTGTGACAGATCACTTGAGGAAAAACACACTTGGATGTGTTCACAGGGCAGTGGCTGCATCTGGCAGCTAACAAAGTCTTCTGGGTGCTGCCTCCTGAGGCATGAAGCCAGTGATGGCTGTGGCTGCTCTCCTGGTTGTGTGGGCACCAGTTTCAGTTAGATTGTTTAAAAATAGACTTCTATCTCTAAAAAGTGTATTGAATTTTCTCTTTGATAGCTTAATCATTTGCTGCTATGACAGACTTCATCAATCTGATGAGTCTGGCAAATATAATCAGCCCTGGAGTGTTTTCTTCCTCTCCAAAGACACATTAGTTCTGGGGTTATTTCATTCTGCTGTTTTATTTGGAAGTCATATTTCTTTTTCTTGAAGAGAAGTGAGACATACAGGGAAAGCTATGTGTTTAATTTGCTGAATATTAAATGCTCTTTTTATTTAGGAGGTGAAAGGAGAAAGCTATAGAACACAAAGTCCTTCTAGTCGGTGGGTGCAGGAGTTATGGACAGAAAAAGGGAAAGACAGATCACATGAAAATCACAGGGCAGATTTACAGACAGTTTGTAGTGATAAAAGTTAGAGGTTCCCAGACAAATCCTATGCTTCAGTTCTAAAGATGATCTACACAATGGCCATTTGTTTGACTGCAAGATCAAAATCTACTTTCCATAACTCATTTCTTGCTTCTGAATCTTCATTTTGTGTTCTGTGCTGTCAGTAGTCTGACAGATTATTCCAGGGCCTTTGAAGTGCAGAATGATGGTCTATTTTCAGGCTTTACTCCCATGCAGAATTCCAATATGCACAGCAAGTCTTTGGGGGAGGGATTTGTCTTCTGAAAATATGAAGCATGTTACCCAGTACTAGAAAAAAAAATGAATAAGCAGAGATTCTAGGCTAAAAAAAAAAATGATGTAAGTGTATCTTGTATGTGATGTTGAGTCTATAAAGAGGATTATTATTTATCTTTTTTTTGTTTTTTTTTTTAATTCAATTTCAGTACCTGCTTCTGTGAGGACAAGAGTTAAGTGCATGGAGCAGCAAAACTGACCATTTCTGTTCCTTTGGAAGTGCAGGCCAGAGGCTGTTGGATGGAGTGGTACATACCTTTCACACTGCAGGAAAGGCAAGAAAATCTTTAAATCATGCTGTAGCAACTTCTGCTTTGTGCATTTAGACTTTGTGCTTTAGCACATTGCTAGACCCTGCTCTTGTTCTTGGATGCTGTGCAGGAATGATCATTAAAATAAGGTGTGAATACTTTGTGTGTCAGGATAATTTACACCTGGAGCTCTAGTTAAATGTATTTAAGTGTTGTTAATACAGCATAGTTAATAACAGGCTAGTGCTAGGCAGGACATCATTAGTTGCTCTCTAAAGGATGATTTGTAGTGAGCAATGTTGTCCTTACAGCTCTGAGATCACCATCAGTTTAAATGACCCAGCCCAGGTAGGCCATTATCTCCATATTCTTACCACCCTGTAGTCTGATAGGAATTGTCTTTAATATCCATGCTCACACCACTCATGTCCCTGACAGCTCTTTAATGCCAGCTAAGACTTTTAGTATTCTCTTTATTATGAAGTACAAGTGGTCAGACTTAGGAGAAGGCTTTTAATATAGCAATAGTTAAAAGAAAATGGTTGTGTACTTGGTTGTGATGCCAATTAATTTAAATATAAATCTTCCTTAAGTAAAACAATTCTTAAATTCTGGTACTAATGCAGCTATGTCAACTGCCACCTTTTTGACACACTATTCAGTAGAAATCCTATTTGGAGTGCTAAGATGTGCTGCTGAACCCCTTCAGCTCACTCAGGGGAGATGATGCCTTTTAACCAAAGGGAAAATGCAAAATAAAAATGGATTCAAGTTGCATCTGATGGAAAGGTGTTGAGCAAGTGTTTTCCCCTGACATTTCCATGGCAGAGAGGGTTTTTTAGTCATTAGTTTCATTTCTAGTTTGGGGCTATTTTCCATGAAATCTCTCCAGATCAGCAGTGGGTTTTTCTGTCTCCTTGATCTTTCTGAAATCCCCTGTAAGTCCAAACATTGCAAGGAATCCACAGCTTCCTCTAGTTTCAGCTGAATCTCACTGCCTGGGCCTCAGGATAACCAAAGAGCAAATTTCCCTGGCTGTCACACTAGTATTGAAATTTATCCATGCCTGTTACATAAGTTCGTTATATTATCTGTGACTCTGTCTCTGCATTTCAACAGTTAAATACTTCATGTCCTTTGAGTTGCATGGTGCAGAGATGTGACAGATTAACTAAGCTCTTTAAGTGGCTCTCTAATTTCAGGGTGCTTTGCATGACATTGATGGTGTAATTTAAAACCACAATTCTGAGCTTTTTCATCTTTTTTTTTTTTTTTTTTTTTTGTAGCATACATTTCCATAACCTACTTGTCAAAGGAAAGAAAAATAATTTTCTGTGGCTTTTTTTTTGGACTGAAATTTTGACTTATCAATTGCATCATCCTCACTTCTGCACCACACATTACTGTAAGCAGGCCCATGTGTCACTACATGTAATGTGTGGGTTTTTGTACTTTCCTGTGATGTGTCTGGTGTGGCAGTCAGAGACACTGGACTTCAGGAAGAAGTTCTTCACTCTGAGGATGGTGGAACACTGGAACAGGTTGCTCAGGGGGGTGGTGGAGGCCCCATCCCTGGAGACAATTCAAGGTTTAATGGGGCTCTGAGCAACCTGATCTAGTTGTTGGATGTCCCTGCTCACTGCAGGACTAGCTGACCTTTAAATATATCTTCCAACACAAGGCATTTGCTAATTCTGTAGCATTTTTGCCTGGATGAAATGGCTCTATTCAAATACAGGCAGATGTAGGTCTGGTTTTGGCCAAGTCATTCCACCTCCAAGGGCTTAGTTTCCCCATCTCTAAGATGAAGATAATGTGCTGGCCTTTTAAAGCGGTATCTGATTTCTAGAGGTGATGTGCTGCTAAAGAACATTTCATTATCAAGTCCTGCATCCCTGAAGCTTGAATGAATGTGAAGGTGTTTGCCTAGTGCTCATCTGTTCTATCTGAAGTACCTGTCTGCTTTGTGTTTATTTTTAGAAGGTGGCATGGATATTGAAGTTCAAGAAATGCTTCCTGCACTTGAGAGCAGCTCTGTTGACCTTTGCAGCATCAACTTGTCTCAGATTGAGGAGAGTTTCTGGCATGACTGAGCCTGGAGTCAAAGCTCCCAAGAGCTGCTGAGGGGAGGAGAACTGGAAGGTAAACCAACTCTTCCACCAACTCTTCCCTTCACAAGCAGGTTGACCTTCACCTGGCTGAACTGTGTTCTCTCAGATTTTGTCCAGATGTCTCCAGCTGTGCAGATGTTACATGTCACCTGGGCCAGTTCTGTGTCCACTGCAGAGTGTCAATACAGCCTGCAAGTAGAAGAGCAACCACCACAAGGTACAAAAGCTCCATGAGCCTCATCTGGATAAGAAGAGTAAGAAATATGGGCTATACTTGCCCAGGAATGGCTTTTTAATGTGGGGGACACTGGAAACTGTGCATGCCTGGGGAGAAACCAGGAATGACAGAGTCTGTCAGCCTCTTGTTTTGGCAGATGTAATTAGAGGGTGGGATATAGATCATGGAAATTAGATGCTGCTCATATTAGAATTTCAGGTAGAAATACAAGTTGTAAAAATAAGATCTATGAATAGGCCTGAACACCATATGAATAGGCAAAAGCAGAGATTCACTCATGAGTGTAAATTTTGAAAACAGAACTAAGCAAAAGATTGACAGACCCAGAGAGATTTCTCCACTAAGAAATAAAACTGCAACTGACAGCATTTCAAATTTTCTTCTCCCACTACTCTAAAAGTGTAATGAAATTGTTGTTACAAAAGAGAAATACCCAGCATGCCTTCTCATGGCTTCAGCTGAATATCTGCAGTGAAGAAAAGTCAGTCTTTATTCACACTGGATTCACTCTCACATACATTAAAGTCAGTCAAAATGTTACAGTTGATCAGGTCTCTAATACCTGTGATTTATTCTCTATATTGCTTTCTTTAATGTTTACCTTTTTATTGACTATTTTTCCCCTTATGAAACACTGCTGGTCCTCTTGACTAACCAGAGCATTAAAAAGAAATTGTAAGAAACAATTTCAAAGGAGAAGCTGATCAGATGCTCCTTCAATTGTCTCCAAAGCTAATTTATACTTTTGTATATTAGTTCTGTCTCTTGCCAATTTATTTTGTGTACAAGCCATAGGACTGCAAGAAAAAGAGAAATGTACTGGAAAACTGCATGTGCTTAAAAGCTGAACCATAAGGCCATGGAAAAGACATGAGGGAAGACTGAAACAGAAAATTGTCCCACTGTGTCTGCTACAAGGGGACTCCCACCAAAGCACTGGGTGACACCTCTGTGAGATGAAGGACACTGGTCTGCCTGAATTTTGGGTATAGTTCCAGCAGATACTAACAGTTTCTTTACAGTTTGGTGTGTCCCATCAGGATTCCTCTTTCATGACCACAAAATAATGTGCTTTTGCTACACAACTTCTCAGTAGTGAAGGTGACATGTTAGTATTTGCTTTTACCAGCCTGCAACTTTTTCAGTTTTCAAAAGGATGTATTTATAAACTAACCAAACCCCAGAAGAAACACTATTACCTGTAGTTCTACTACATAAAATATTTTATTATAACTGTTAACTATCAAGTTTTGATGCATTGTGAAATGACCTCATGAAGTTCTAACTTCCCACACAGGGATGAAATCTACAAACATTTCTGCATCAGGTTTATAGATAAATATATCTACATACAAATAAGGACATGTAAATGTATGTAGATGGTCGTGTTCTAGAAATGGTTACAGTTTTCAGTTTCAGCTCTGTGTGGGAGGCTGTTATTGAAAGAATTTGCTCCCATGGAGAGGAACAACATATACATTCTAGTCTTGCCAAAGAAGACCAGAGAGGAGAACTGCAGAACTGTAGGTTATCCTGCATCTACAGGGGCTAGCAGGAAAACACACAGACTCTCATACTGCAGCTGCTTGGGTTTGCCCAGCCCATAGCCAAGGAATCATGGAATCCCAGATTGGCTTGGGTTGTAAAGGACTCAAGTTCCAACCCCCCTGTGATGGCAGCAACACCTCCTGCTTGATCAGGTTGCTCAAGGCTCCATCCAGCCTGGATGTGAACACATCCAGTGATGTGAATGTGTGAAGAGAGCTGAAAAGTACAGGGAGTGAGGTGCTAGGAAAGAGTGATGTGTGGGGTTGGGTGCAGCAGAGGCTGTGCAAAGGGAGCTGCAGCATTTCCTGGTGTCCATCTCACACACAGGGAACTGAGCTGACTGGCTTCCCCAGAACTTGTTCTCCATGTGTGCCACCACTGATGCACCCCTTGTAGGGTGTCCTACTGCTCCTGTACTAAATAAAACAACCCCTGCATGCTAAGCCATGCCAACAAACTACCAAGGTGGCAGTGGTCAGTTCCAGTAAGCCCAGCATTTCCCAGAATCCACAGTAAATCCAGCCCTCTTGTCTTTGAGCCTAGCACAGCAGTGGATGAATGTGAAAACTGGTTCTAATAAAGGCAACTTCCTTGGAGACAGCCTGACTTCAAGAAAAAAAAAGCCAACAATACAGGCTTAGGAAAAGTTTGTTGTGTGTCCACAAAACCTGCAGAGCATTTCTGTTGTGTGAATGTGTGTCTGGCTGTTGTTGAAGTTCAGCAGATGGAAAGGGAAAGTTGACCACAAAGTGAAATCTGGGTTGCTGTTCCCAAATTAGGTTGTATGAGAACTTCTTATGGATGAGGCAGCCCAAAATGTTAGAGGAGTTTCTTGCCAAATTTCCCCATCCTTCTTATTGTCTTATTCCATACCTTACCATACCTTACCCAGCAGTCAGCAGATGGTGAAGCAAGCTCCATGCATTTCTCCGAAAGACCAGGAGCAATTTCCTTTCCTCTGCTTCAGGGTTAACAGCCACTGTGGTCTAAAATAATGCCAACGCCATTGTTAATGCTGCTCAGCCATCAGTCCCGTTTCAACACAATCTGAAAGGACATAACCCCATATTTTTCCCACAAATGAAAAAAACACATGCAGGGGAAACCCTGGGAATGTGTCAAAGCAGAGATGAAAGAGCACAAAAAAGAAGTAAGAATTTGAACTTTTATGATGAAATAAAATAAATTAGTAAGCTTTCCATTTTCTTCTGATGACCAGACTTGAAAGGTACACAGCTCTTGCTGCAGCAAAGCCCAGGAGAAAAGTCCAAACATCAGTTGGATGTTACAGTGACCTTGCCATTCAGGAATGGAAGGACTCCAGACAGGAGGAGTAGGGCAGGCAGCAGAGGGGCTCCCACAGCACTCCTCCAGGGAATGGCTGTGATCCTGCCCTGGGGTCACCCCACCCAGCTCCCCCTGCTCCGGTGCATGTCTGCCCATCCGGCACAAGCAGGCTGCCAGTGATGGCAACAAGCAAAACAATCCTTTTTCTCTTCAGCCTCAAAGCGTGTGAGGCCATGGGCCAGAAAACAGCAAAAGGAGGCACTTAAAGACAAAAACTGCAGCGTGTAAGAACTAGTTACCACCATCTCAGCAGAGGGCTACCTCAGCTAGCTGTAGAGACACAGCATGCTACCGTAAGGCACTGCCCATCTCATTCTCCCCGATGATCAACAACGTGTGGAAGCGAGGTACTTTTTCTTCCCTTGCCTGCCCGTAGGGTTGTGCTCTCTGGCTCTGCAAAGCCCCGCCATCGCCGCACAATCCGGCGCAGGGTGGGGAGCGGCGCAGACCCCGTGGCACAGCGGCTCCTACCCACCCTTGTACGACAAACGGCTCTACGGGCAGAACCATCCGGTCCCCGGCTGCCCAGAGCCGCGTCTGCTGCCCTCCCGCACCCGCTCGCAGCGCCCTGCCGGCTGCAATCCCTCCACAGGTCTGGCTGAGCCGGGGCACAAACGCCTCCTGGAGAGCTCGGAGTCCCAGAGGCAGTGTATAGGACCAGAAGGTAATTGCCTGGCTCTGAGATCAACCTCATGCTATTCCAAGCAACTGCACCAGTGCTCAAATGGAAAGGTCAGGTCCAGCATCACTGACATCACACACAGCAGGCTGTGATGCTGGGAAGCCCATTTACCCAAAGCTCTGTGTCATTTCAGAGATGTTTCTAGCCTCAGTGAGCCAACAACGTGGTGAAACTAAACCACCAAGCTGTTAAAATCACCCCAGTGACTTGTTTTGGGACTGCCCCAACACACCCACCTGTCCATACTGGACAGACATGCTCTATAAAAGGCTTAAAACTGTAAGAGTTAGGCCACCTTCAACAGTGCCCAGTTAAAAAAATGACTTTGGATTCATGTGTAGAAGGAAGACTGGTGCTGCTTGTGAAAGGCATCTCTTTGTCCCTTGAATCTGTAACTTCTTACAAGAGCTACATGTTACTAGAATAACAAATCTGAATGTGAGAGTCAGATAAAGCTCAGGGATGAAGGAGTTCCAGTCCACAAGGACTATTTTTTTCGTTTGATAAACACAAATTATCAAAAGATTTCCTGCAGAGAAAGCAGGGAGAGGGACAAACATCTGCAATTTGTGATTAATTTTGTGAAGTATTCTGTTACCACTCTAAAGGAGAGAAGGCTGTCCAGCAAGAAGTGGCTTCAAGGATGGCAAAAATTAAAAGCAGGATTACATAACATGCAATTTAACAATAGAAGAGCTATAGCTGTCTATATTACCAGGCAGAAAAAAAAAAGACATCTCCATACACAGGGAGGCTGAAGCAATATGCCTGCCAGGCCAAACAGTTACCTGTCATTGCACTGTAGTCCTATCTCAAGAAAAACATCTGGAGAAAAGAATCTATCTAAAGATCACCTGTGCCTGCTGTAGAACTTGTGAGGGAAAGGCCTGGCAGGGGAATCCAGGCTACAGGCAGGATGCTCCCTGAGCTCAGCAACGTTTGTTCACTTGTCTTCTAGATGGCCAAATTTTCCCAAGCTTGCAAATGGAAACTGGAAACACTCCATCCTTTGTTCCTTAAACCTCTCACGAGGAAGTCATACGGACTAAGGGTTTGCTGAGCAAATATATTAATTTATTTCTAGTCAGTCAATTTCATCGTGCTATTAGCTCCCTCTCTTCCAGCAGCAGGTTGGATGAAGACAGCTTAGCTGTTAGCTTGACGCACTTCACCCTTTCCTTGTTAGGGAAAAAACTCCCACAAATTCCTAGGTTTGAGATACTTGCTGTCACCCAGATATAAATATACTCAGTTACCCTATTGGCTATATGATGCTTTAGGCATTTCTTTGGGAGGTGGATAGGGAGAAGGAATTTACAGTCTTGACTTCAGTCTTGTTCCCTCTCACTTGAAGGGAAGAAAACTCCCTTTTACAAGGTGCCCGGGAGCTGGACCTAAGTGTCCCCTTTGCTGCCAGCAATGGCTGGGCAGGGCACAGGCAGCAGAAACACTCTAAGTCCAGCTGCCTCAGTGCAACCCTCCCTGTGTGATTTTTTACAGACCTAAGACTACAGCTGACTGGGAGACATAATGCCTGGAAAATGCATGCCAAAGTCTTGCTGCTGTAAGCTTTTATTGGCACTTTTGATGTTCTTTGAGGGAAAACCAAACCAAATAAATTCTCACAGTATAAAAATGCAGAGAGATGCTGAATATTTCTGAAGAAAATATCAATGATCACATTATTAATCAGCTTGGTTTCCAAGTGATGGAAGGCCAGTATCTGCACTGCCCCATGACTTTAGAACCAGTGACTAACTCCTACAAAGGTGTCAAAAACAGTTTCCAAGGTAACTAAGTTCTTGAAAGTTCTGAGAAAATCAGTGGCTGGAAAGACATCCAAATAATGACCTTGAGGGGTGGAGGAAAAATGGGAAAAAAAAATTGTTTTAAACAGCTCTTTTCTCAGGATTTGCCAAAAGCTAACTTTATAATTAGTATTCAATTTCTACTGTGGCATCCTTTCTGCAGCCAAAGTCCTTGTGAAGATGGCACATGACTACCCATTCCCAGCAGTTATGTGGATGTAGCAGGGAGCACAAGCCATACCCACATCAGAATGCAACAGCACAGCTCTGCTGCTCTGGCACAGAACATCAACCACCAGCTATGAAAAGTTACAGTCATACTGCATTTTATAAAAGCATTAAAGTAACCACAAACGTATGTCTGTTTTTTGATCACAACAGCACACAGAGACACCTCAAATCTCTTTTTTAGGCTTTGCCATGCTTGATGCTATGTTAGTGACTGATGAACAATAAAAAAAACACAGAATTTCCAAATCCTATCCTTTTATAAATGAATGCAGAGTTTTGCTCTTTCCCTGACACTTCAGAACAAGCAAGGTGTTGGGGTCCTCTTTACTAACAATACCAAAATAGTATCACAAAAAGATATGTAATGTATCCAGCACTATAGATGACTGGAATGTAGGATCATAGATGGAAGTCAACTGAAAAACTAGTGAAGTTTTACAACATTCTACAGTCCTTGAGAAACATCTGCTACCACAAAGGGTAATTTTATCCTGATTCAACTATGTAATAAACCTTGTGCTTTAACTTAGCATTGGCAGTGAAACAGATACTTTCTGTTTACAAAGCAATATAGAGCTAACATTAACTGTAGAGTACAACTTCATATATTGTGTAACAAAGTAATTACAGAGCAATTACACAATAAAGGCTTCATAATTTTAAGAATGTACCAAACCTATGCAAACTGGCAGAAAAAAAGCCCCCTACTTTAAGAGAAGACCTACTGCACAATTGCAACATACAGCTTTTTAGTGAAAACAAAACAAAGCAGATATGATCCTGAAGTACTACAAAAATTTGCTTACAAAGGCAGACATTTTCCTTTGTCTCCCAGAAATTTAACAGAAAATGGCTACAAGCTCTGCTGCTGTACACTGCTACGTGAACTAAAAGAGCTACAAAAATAGTCAAGCAGTATTTATGATAAAAACCTACCTGTGGCTAATCTAATGGCTAATGCCACAAGCCATTGCTTCACCCTAATGCTATATCCCAGTGTGTATTATTCATCCGGGAAGAGCAGGAAGACAGCACTGAGAAAGTGCTCAAGTGCTTCTTTCCTAATTGCAAAGACTGCAAGAAAACAAAACCAGAAAATATTGTTCATACCCTAGGAGATCATTGCATTCGTTGCTGCAGTCAAACTAGGATGGCTTTTGAAAGGTGCTGCAAGTGATTCTGCAGCACCACAAGAGGTTATTTTGGACTTATTACCAGAACCTAGGGCTCCTCTTTTGGTGAAATGCCAGACTGACAGACCACAGACAGGCCCCTCAGCATCACTCTTGGCTGTTACATGTTATTTCACCCACCTGTTCACAGAATCATAGAATGGTAGGAGTTGGATCTCTGGAGATCATCGACTCCAACCCCCCTGCCAGTGGAGGATCACCCAGGGCAAGCCACACAGGAACAGATCCAGGAGTTTTTCCTCATGTTGAGGTGGAACTTGTGTGTTCACCTGCTACAGCTCGTCCTATGTCACAGGCACCACTGGAAAGAGCCTGGCCCCTTCTACTTGACACCCACCCTGCAGATATTTGTCAACATTAGTAAGATCCCCCTCAGTCTTCTCTTCTGCAGGCTAAACAGCCCCAGGGCTCTCAGCCTTTCCTCATGAGATGTTCCAGCCCCTTTGTCATCTTGGTAGCTGTCCACTGGACTCTCTAGTATTCCAAAATGTTCTTCTCTCTTACTGACACACTCCCTAACCAAATTAAGCTAATAGTGGGTGGTTACTGGCGCTGGCCTGGGAGGCAGTAACAAGGGACAGAAGCTCCTCAGGATTGAAGTGACTCCTTGGTACCTGTTCACCACACTGTTTAGCAAGAGCCCTTTCATTTTCCGAAAGAAAGCAAAATCCCTGCCTTCATGAGAGTGCCTTGATATGGACAGCACTCTGGAAGGTATCTTGTAACTCCAGGTGCTCAGTAGGTGTGGGCAGGGAGGGTCTAAGACTCACCTGAGCCCTGCAGCTGTCACCTGCATGTGAGCAGACAGGCAGGGGCCAGGCAGGGCAGCACTCACCTCAGCCAGATAAACTGAAACATGAAGGAAAGCAGGGAGAAGTGAGTCCAGCTCTTTACCTGCTAGATCCAAAAGGCACAGTCCTGCTGCAGCCTACAGCAGAGGCAGCAATTAGAACTGACAACCAGGGTGCTGAGAAGCAGCATTAGGTGAAGATCCATGGAGCATGTGCTTGGAAGGGTAAAACCTGGCAAGAGAAGATAACCAACTCCTGCAACAATCCATGGATGGGGAGAGTAAGGTTCAGAATTACAAAATTAAAGTAACTGCAGTGGCATTACTGCCTCTTCACTAATTAAGATGTTAAGCCTATTAATAATGATGCAGAAAAGGCAGAAGTTCCCAATTAAAATTTCTGCTTCCTATTTAAAAGGTGGCATAGAGTAATTAAGTTATTTTCCAACCCAGTAGCAATTGAAGAGACAAATCATTGCTAGAAATAAGTATTTTAATAAGCAGCATATTTTAAAGTTTAAAGATAGCTGACCCAGCATATCTTTAGGTAACTGAAAATTTCAACAGATCTGGGGAAAATGTAACTGTCACACTACAGAAGGGAAGCTACAATTAATCACTTATAACTACAGACCAATTTTACAATATCCAAACCACACTGCAGAGTTTAATTTTATAAAGGTTCAAAATGTAATTATAATGAGTTAACATCTGTTAAATAAAAGAGACTTTAGTAAACTTCATTTTGTTCTTCAGCAAGGTATTTGGTTTGATAAACCTAACTGAAGAGAGTCAGTACTGTGGTAGGGTCAAACATCTTAACTCACATCCAGCACAATACTGCTAATAAAACACACACTGTTTGTACAACCTGGCAGATTTCAGTGAGGAACTCCCCCTTTGGGAAGGTTTTAGTTTCATGGTACAACAAACAGACTTTAATGCTCTAATACAATAATGCAAAAAAAGAAGCTGGGCAAAGCCATACATTCCTACATGGAGCCAGAGTAGTGCAAAACAACAGAAACCATGAAGCAGAGCTTTCATTTGGGTACAACTTGCTCTGGCATAGCAAAAGGCCAAAAAAAAACCATATAGGAAAAGAAATGCAAATGTAAAAAGGAAGACTGTCCTCTGCTTTCCATCAAACTTTGATTCTGTTTTAATGCCCACTGTGATGCTATGGCTGAAGCAGCTAACTGGAATTGTGAGTATATAAACTGGAGCATGTCAAAGAGAAGATGAAAAAGATTTTTTTTTTAAATCATCAAAAAAAAAAGGGAAACACAAAGGATGTAAATGTTTAAAGCTGAAGACTAGAGAAGATCCATTTGTTTAGGATATCAAAAAGAACTTGCACAGAAATACAGAGCATATGTTCACACATTTTAATAATGACATCTTATTAATAAGTACCCACTCAAGTAGTAGATTTGCACTCTTACTACAGTGTTTACAGCTAGGCAAATGAATGAAGAATTGAGCTGTCTGAGATACTTAGTTTGATGTCAAGGAAACTTAGTTTTAAGATGTGCAGTATTAGATCATTTAATGTCATTAGTCCCCTTGTCCATAAGGTGTCAGGAAGCAATGTTATTTTTCCCCAAGCAGCATTTAGCCAGTTCTCAAACAGTCCATTTATCAAGCAGCATGCAAGAAGTCAGGTTGTAGACAGCATTGTGAAATTGCATGTAGAGCACCTCTACACAATTGCAATCATGAGCTGACCCTCTCAGAATTGAGCCTCCATTCCCACCATGCCATGTGCAGCCAGCAGTCCCAGACCAGCTAAAAACAGTTTCCACCCCTTCTCCAAGAACAGGCAAGAAGCCTCAACCCACTCCAAATGGGACAGAGGGGATGGCTCCAATTAGGGGGCTTTTTACCAGAGGGTCACTCTGCTGAAGGTAAGATCAGCCACGTACCAACGTCCTCAGAGGTGGTGATTTCTAGTCTCATAAACTGCAAAGCTCTTTCTGCACTTATGTTTACATACATCAAGAAATCCAAGCCCTTCTGGGTCTCAGTAAGATCCTGACTACCCATTTCACATCACTATACTTGCATTTATACATGCATAGTGCAAACAGCATTAAAGATGAGGTGCACATTGAGCAAATAATAGCTCCAAAATCTGACTAGCAGCATCATGCTTATTTACATAGTATCTCTTGGAAATTTTGTCACAAGCATGACAGAAACAAGCTTCACAAGAAATCCAGGTGAGATTTTACTGTACATTATATTTTTCAACAGCTAAAAATATTTTATTAGCAATACAGACACATTTACACATTAAAAATCTATACAACGTCCTTTTCTTTCCCAGTCTCCAAAACGTGTAGGTTCAGGGCCTTTAGGTCCACCCCTCTCTTTTGTAACAGGGTTTATTCCATCAGGGAATTCTAAAATGACAGGGAAAGTTCATTAAAATGCCTATAAAGTCAATGAATATAAAAGTGACAGTATCTATGATGTCTGCCTCAATTTTGTTTTCAAATAAAAAATTAACTCTCTTCTGTTTTTAAAGGCAACCTTGAGTTCAACATTTCCCAGAGTCACGCAAAACTAATTTCAGATAATTTTTTTACTACAGTCAGCAATATATGTGACCATACTCAGTTATGCAAATAAATTAGGAAAGATAACCAAAGAAATCCTGGAAAGCAGAGAAAAAGGACAGTGATGGAGACTCATGTAGCTACAGGTGATCCACAATGACATACTGGGATGCCAGATAAAAAATTCACAGGGCTGGATAGGAAATGTCAGTATTTGAGCACCTCTGACAGCACAAGGAGTGCAAATGTGCACAATCATAGGATCATTTCAGTTGGAAAAGACTTTGAAAATCATGGGTTCCAACCATTAAACTAACACTGCTAAGCCCCCCCCCCACTGAACAGTATCCCTCAGCACCTCATCACATGTCCTCTTAAATCCCTCCAGGGATGGTGACTGTCACCTCCCTGGGCAGCCTGTTCTGCTGCTTAACAAACCTTTCAGGACAATTTTTCCTGATGTCCAACCTAAACCTCTGCTGGCACAACTTGAGGCCATTTCCTCTTGTCCTATCACATCTAATATTATTTTGTAGATGTCACCATACCAATATCCAAGCACTGCTGATGTGCTTCCAGTGGTTGCAGAAGCTCAGAAGATTTCTCCATGATAAGCTACCCAGCAGTGGCAATTCAAACAGCCAACTTACATGCTTAGGCTTTTTTCCTAAGAACAGGCAGTCAGCAGTCTATAAAATTACTGCTGCTGTTACATATTCAAAATATACAACTGAATTTCAAGTCAAAAGAAACCCTCTGTCTTGCTCTAACCCTAGACACATAACCAAAAAGCAAAAGAAAATACACATTTGGTTTAAAAGAAGCAATGATGGCATTTATTTTCTTGGGAATAAAAGGACAAGAATTAAATAGCTTCTTACACAGTAGCTCCAACTGAGTCAGTTGTCGAGTGAGTCACAAGCTGAAATTGCTTGCAACCATTTCAGAGATGATACTGTAATTTTTCAATCATATTGTCATCTGGATATTTATAGTAATCTATTAATATATTTTAAAAAGCTTGTCCTAGAGACCTCAAAATAGATAAACATGGGTTTTCACTACTGGGAAATGGCTGCAGAACATCACACTATGGTGACTCAAGTTACAGCATAACTAGCACTCTTATTTAAGGAAAAATGGCTAATTAAAAAGGAAAAAAAATTGTCTTTCTCCTGTCTAAGAAAAAAAAAAGTATGTTTCTAATGATTTCAGCAGCAATGTGTATGTACTTAAATCCTTTTTTATTTAGATACAGCCCCACTTAGGTCATTGTAACACAACATAAAGAGCAGTTCACAAGGCCCCTGTGGACCCCACCCCACTGAGTGGCTCAGTAAACTCAGTATCTGTGGCTGTTTTTCATAACACTTACCTGCAAAACTAAGAGAAAGACTGACCACAGAATAGAGCACGAACAGAAATGCTTTGTGGACTAGGAAACAGAGGGTTTTTGGATAATAAAAACTAGGTGATGCCCTCCTGAGTTTGCTACCACCATTTATAGGCCAGTAAGAGGCAGGTTTCTCAGAACCATGCAATGGTCTATGGTGGAAGGCACTGTTAGCAGACTTCTGGCCCCAACCAGTCAGCACACCCAAATCTGAGTATCTCCAAAAGGAGAGGGATCACAGATTCTCTGGCTGCCGTGTTACAATCTTTGACCACCCTGGTTCTGCAAAGCTTCTCCCCCATATGCCACTTGTGCCTGCTGCCCTGCCTCTCTTTTTTTCCAAGCCATTTAGCTTACCAAGTGATTCTGAAGAATGCTGAGTGCCCACCCTTCTTCCTACACTTACAGCAGCACTGGACCTCAGGGGCTTGCCTCTGAAACAAGGCTTTCAATTTTGTAAAGCATGACTTACTTTCCAGGGGTTCCCTCTCTATACTGGACTCCTCTGGTTCATCAAATCGACCTACTGGGAACTTCGGTTTCTTAAGTGACTGCTTAGCAGGGTCAGATCTTCCTCCTGGCTTAGAGCTGGTGCTCCTCAGAGAGCTGCAAAGCAGTGATGACTCTAGCAAACAAATGGACATCAATGTCAGAGTTTAATACTGAATAGCTCTATGATGGTTCAGAGCACCTCCCTTTAGAAACTGGGGAGCAGAGGACAGGAAAACAAACTCCAAATATTTGTGTAACATTAAACTCATGAACACCTCAGAAATCAGCACAGATAATTATTTTTGGCCCTAGAAACATATGCATGCCAAACTGTGTTAGTTGTATAACTCAAGTTCACATAAACAGTGTATTTTAATCTGCTTGAACTTCACTGTTATCTTCTTGTATTCTAGACTCTAAATAGTAATGATGCTAGCACAGACCAGTACTTTCTGTTTTCCTGGAGAAGTCCTAACCTCCCCCAAGAAGCCTGCTGATTTCTTGGCTCATTCCCTGCAGCTTGAGTTAGAAAAAGCTTTTGCTTTCCCAAAGGAAAGTTTTAAAGAATAAATTGTTCCCTTAGTAACAGGTTTTCCAGAACATTGGTAGAGAATAATTGGGCTTCCCTTATGATGGTAAAACAAAAGCAGATCAAACTTTGAGCACAGAATCATTGAAGTTGGAAAAGACCTACAAGATCATCCAGTCCAACCTTTAATCACCCCTAAGACATATTCCTGAGGAACTCTTAAACACCTCAAGGAACAGTGACTCAACCAGGGCAGCCTGTTCCAATGCTGGACAACTCTTTTTTAGTTCAATTATGTAACTGCATGTAGATGCTTTAATTAAAAGCATAAACTTTTTTTTTTCCTTTAAAGTCCTGCTAACATTTAAAAAAAAACCCATAAACACAGGCCTACATTTAGGAAAACCTATTAAGCCTAAAACTCAGGTAGTATAAAAATGGAAGTGTAAGTGGATATAGTAAGTAATAAACAGTTCAAGAGTCATAAACAAATTAAAAATTATTAACATCTTTCAAAATGACTCGTGTTTCTGCATGCTTGTAAAAAGCCCAATGCCCAGAGTAAGCATAAAGCACCCTCTAAATAGATTTTAGCTATGGACATGTGCCTAAAGCAGCTCTGACTTTTTTTAAGGAAGATTCTAAGATAAATCTTCCCTGTGCCAGCCTGGGTGCAAGCACTCAAAAAGAACTATTATTCTACCCTGCCAAAGAGCTAACAAGAAACCTTTTCAAGCAGTGTGGATTTGACTCACATATTGCACGTACACCAACAATCCACCTGCAATCCCAGAATCAGCATATTCATTCTTCTTAAAATACCACAACTTTAAGGTTAAACCCTACAAGTCACATCAAGTGTATTATGCCTGCCAACTGTTGCCAATGTGCCCTGAAGGAGTATTTTCTATTTTTCTCTTTTTTTCTTGCTTTAAGCATGACATAATAAACAGTGAAGAATCTAATCCTTCTGCACACTTTGGCTCTTTCTACTCCTAGCAAGCATCTTGTAATTCTTCAGCAAGCTGAAAGAGAAGCTAGCTAGAAAAACAAATTAAAGCTGATATTCTAGCCTGAGTTTAAAAAAAAAAAAGTCAGATTAAGGTAGTGATATGAAATTTATTATCTAAGTCAGCGGAGAAAAGGTAAAATCTATTTTCCTCTTTGCAATACTCAATATTGTTGACCAAAATAAATTCCTGACACAAGAGAAGACAGAGGTTTCAACATTAAGTACCTCTGAAAAAGATGACAACCAAACTTTACCAGTGAACCACATTTTACAAATCTGACTCCCTCATCCTTTATGAACCAACCAAAAGTCATCCAGTTTATTATGTAGGTGAATTTGAAAAAAAAAAAAAAAGAAAAAAGAAAACCCCCAGTCTTTAAAATTGCTGCACAGCAAACATCCACAATATCCAGTCTTCCAAAGTGGCCCACAGGCTGTGACTTCTCCTAACAAAGCCATTCATGCAGTGGGAGCTGCACACTCAGTGGGATGCTCAAGGAGGAGAGCCAGCCACATCTTGCCATGAAGCTAATCATAGAATAATTTGGCTGGAAGAGACCTTCAAGATCATCAAGTCCAGCCATTAACCCTACACTGCCAGGGTCCCTAAACCATGTCCCCCAGCACCATGTCTACACGGTTCTTAAACACCTCCAGGGATGGGGACTCCACCAACTAGAGCCCACAAACATCTAAACAACCCTTTTTTTCAGCTCTTCTATTAACGTATACTGTATTAGTCTGTTTCAGGAATATTCTATCAATAACATCACCAAAATCCCAACTTCTGATGAAGAAAGAAGCGTCCTGAGCTGCAGCCCTCCGGAGCAGTGTAAACCAAGCACGCCTGCGGGGCAGACAGGGCTGCGCAGGCTGCTTTATTTACCCTTCGCACACGATTCTCTATCAACAAATCATCTCAACTTCCTCCTGTGAACGGCACAGAGCAGAGCTTCCAAAGCCAGTCTGTTCCCCGCAGCTGCTCCACAAATATTCAACCACGGCTTCCTATTTGACTACATCTTAGAAGTTTACCACAACGATAGGGAAAAAAAACTGGAATCGATAGGGAGGCCTGATAGCAGTAGGTCTGCATTACAGAGAGTTTTATTATCTAAGGGGAAAAAAGAAAGCAGGAAACCTGTATAGAAGCGGGGATAGGCAAAAGCTGCGCTACCCGACCACCCCTCAGAGCCGCCGTGAGCTGAAGGGGGGTCACAGACCGGCTCGCTATGGCCCCCAGCGCCCGCCGCCATCTTGGGCGCCCTTCAGCAACCCCAACGCCACCAGCCGCGGCCAGCAACCGCCCCTCGCTCAGCAGCTCCCCTGCCTGAGGAAGGGGAGGAGAGGCCGAGAAGCCCCCTCAGCCACAAAGCCGGGCCCCTCCCGCCCTCCGCCTGCCTCTTACTCGCTGCCCTCGGCGCGGCGCGCAGCAGCCGCAGAGCCATGGCGGAGCCCAGCCCTCCTGAGGGGGCCGCGGCGCAGGCGCCAACGGCCAGGGGCGGCTGGGCGGGGCCGGGGCACGCGCGGCGCCGAAGGACAAGCCCCGGCCGCCTGAGGGGAGCGGCGGGAAACGGCGCTCGTCGGGGTCTTCAGAACTGCCCGTTCTTTCCGCGCTGCTCTGGCGCCCATGAACGGAGCCTTGGGGCTCAGGTGGTTGACGGAGGCACTTCTGTGCTCCGGGAGCTGCTTAAGAAATAAGTTGTAACTTACCTCTTCCGCCCCCCCGCCCTTCAGTCTTCTCTTCCATGCGATGGTTTGCTTTGGACTCATTTTGCTCTTCAATATGTAGTGCAGCCGCACTGGCTTTTTTATTAGTTTTGTGGGTTATTTTTTTTAACAATGAAAATAACTGTTGCAATAATACACAAAGGCTACTTGGGACATGAAAGAATATAGGCTGAGGCCATGGTGCAGTACAGCCCCATACAAACTACAAGTTGTGTAACTTCAAAGTTCCCAGAAAAATGTATTAATTTACTAATAAACTCATCTGTCTTGTACAGCAGCTGGTACCTTTGCTGCACTCAAACAGCAACTGTTCAGCCCCCCATCTCCCTTGGGAAGAAAGCAGTAAGAGAATGAACAACTGAAGTTCTGAACCAGAAGCCTTCAGCCACCATCTCTGCCAGTTTACCCAGTGAGAAGTGGTTTTAACACAACATAAAACAGCCTGGGGTAAGTGACATCTGGGTTCTGATGTCTGCTGAATATGGCAACACCATTTGCTTTCTGTCTCTCTTGAGACTTGTCCAGCTAACCTTGCTCTGCTGCAAAGCAGAATTCACAGCAAAACAATTCAAAGCACTCTGTGCACAGACACTGAGCTGCAGAAGAGAACTTTCACCCAGCTATCTTGGAGATCAGAGCCTACAGTAGCACTTCGTGTTCACATCTGAAGAGGTTAAGAAAGTAAATTTCCTTGCTCAATTAGCAGCTGCAATGCTCCATTGAGTTTATTGTGCTACATCTGGCAATGCCTACACACTGAAAGTGATTAAATTTAACTGACTGCCTTATGTGTGCCATTTTCTCAATTAGCTTTTTATAACATGGTTAATTGGACATTAGAGATGGAAAACAATGGGGAAGCCTTTTGTTTATTCTAACAGCAAAATGCTGAGCCTCTAGAGCTAAGAGAATGAAGAATATTAGTGGCTCAGGCAGAAGTAAGCCCAAAAGCAGCAGGAAAAGAAACCCCACAGATCTATAACAAGTTCAAGAACTTACCAGGCATATGCTCAATACAGTAAAATCTACACTGGAATCCTTACTGGAAAAACACTAATACCAAGCTGGCTGCAGATACCAAGGAATAGTATGCTCTGTTCCTCAACAATTTAACACAATCCATGAAAAATCATGCTTATGTGCAATCTCAAAAGGTTAGCATGAAATAGCAATGTAAGAGTAATTGGGTACTGTTCTTCCACTTAAAGATATGTAAGATAAATCAGGATNTCTGTAAAAATGCAAAATTAACTTTAAAATCCTGGATTATGTATTGCTAGAATTTGTGGCTCAGCAGGTAATAAATCTGAACATTGGTAAATACAAATATAGATGCCACAGAATTTTCCCTTTTGTGATTAAATGCAATGATTTCTTTTGTTTTCCTCCCTCTGCTCACTTACCATTTCACTTCTACACTGCAACTTGCCTTGTGAGGAGGACTCAAATGATCTGTATTTTCCTTTGCTGTTCTGAAAAACAGGAATAAGACTTGGAGCCAGAACAAATACTGCCAGAGGTCAATTTAGATGAGCTGTGGGTAAGCTGGTCATGGGGACTGTCAGGAAAGTACCACCAGCAGCACTGCCCCAGGCAGCAGGCAAGGCTGTGCCACACAGAGCCCTCATCCTCTCTGCTATGGCAAGAAGTTTGGTTATCTGAACACCACACTGGTCAGGACCATGCAAATAAGACTGCCTTGGAACAAAAGGTGTTCTGTGGGTACAGAGTAAGTTTTCCATCTATGTGAAATCTTGTCTCTGTAAAGTCTGGTTATTCCCACAGTAGAACTCAAGTTTTTTTTTGTTTTTTTTTTTTTTATTTTTTTCAAATTAATAGAAATTTCTAGATCTCTAGCACCAGAAAGTTTAATTCTGATGGAAGATTAAAACACAAACCAAAGGAATTAATTGATATATGCTACATGCAAACAGAAGTTCAGACACAATCTCATTTTATGCAGTGACCTCCCAGTAATATTGCCAAGAGTTTTGTGAAGTAACAGCAGCAACCTACTGCCTTCAGGGAATGAGAGACTGGCAGCTTTCTAAAGGAATGTTAAGACCTTAATTTTTCTCATTCTGTAAGCAGCATAATTCTCTTTCAAGCAGCTGTAGGATACCTGCCTAATGGAGGGGTCACTGCCACTACAGGAAGATGCAGCTGTGATTCCAACAGAAGAGGGGTGCACTGGAGCACTTCGTAACTGCTACTGCATCAGAAGACACTGAATGATGACAGTCTGTACTCCTGGGTAAATCGCAGGCAGGAATATGCAGGAGGATGCCATGCAACACATTCACAGTTGTCCAAAACATCCAAGCCTGCGTGTGTTGTTTACAGGGCAACTGCAAATATGAATTTCAGATGCTTCTAGGACACAGTGGAGTCATCAGGTTGCTCACTGCTGTCTACAGCACATGCCTTTGGCACTTGAAGATGTCAAACAGCCCCCACAAAGCTACTGAGAGAGTTACCAGACCACATATGGGCTGCACTGGGGAATACCAACATGCGGACAGAAAATCTATTTCATGTTGTCTTAATTTGCCACCTTCTTTGATAACTTACATGCAAATATTGCATGATTTCCTGCACAATGTGTTTTCCTCAATTAATAAAGCAAATTCAAGGCTCCTTAAATGGATGGGATCTACTATTACAAAATCAAAAGTGGCTATTTCTGTCAGTTATTTCTGCTTTGCTCATCACAACAGCATGCCTTACCTTTTTGTATTTCCAGAGGGACACAGCAAGACAGAAATTTTTCAATAGTGATAGAATCACCTAAACACTTATATACTAACAACAGTTTAACTTCCTCATTGTGAATCAAGGAAAACTTCATTGATTTAGCTCCCTAAAGTGATACTCACAATTTAGCCACTAGCCAACTACTTTAATACTGTTAAATAAAAGACAGTTGTGATGTCAGAACATAAATGAAATATTCAGAACTTAGCAGCACCATCAAAATGAAAAATTATTAATAAAAGGAGACATTGTTATAGTGGGAATGTATTTTAAGATATCTTTGTATCATAAAGACTTGCCTAACACAACTCTAGTAATAAAATACTCTTTTAAAATGTGTACATTGCCAAACTGCAGGTTCTCACTTGAGCATCTCATAAGCTACAGAGAAAAAAAAATATTAAAAAGACTGTATTATACAACAAACCATATAAAATGCAAAATCACATCATTGCAAACTATTATTGCTATAATTATTTTCAAATAATACAAAATTATTAATTATATACAAAAAAGCCTCCCCAGATTTTTTGTAATTAGCAGAATATTTCAGTTTCTTTAATTGCTTCCATTAGAGTAATTTGTTCATTTTATTCACACCGGATGCAATAACACAAGGCTAAAAATAAACATGCATTATACAACAAATTTATATTTTTCAAAAAATGTTCATTACAATTAGTGAATGCACATGTAACTCTCCCTCCCCTACCTTCAGTGAATTATTGTTTGAAACAGAGAAAAGGGAAGGAAGGAGAAACCAGATTTAATGCTATTCAGCACCAGTAGAAAGTCAATAGACCTTTAACATTCCTGTATATCAAAAACATTTAATCTGTATCACTCAACAGGTAAAGTTTACAATATTGTCCCATTTGAAGATGTAATGATTTCTATTTACAATACTTTGTAGTCAATAAAACATGTTAACAGTATTCAAAAATTGTTTAAATTCATAAAAGTATTGCAGAAATTTATAACATTTACTTATTTTCCATACATACAAGGAAGTCCATGGAAAACTGTCCACCTTCCTCTGAAGAACTGACAGCATAAGGAGCAATTTGAAGAGTTTGCAAAATCCCAATTATTTGAAGGCAGCTATCATTAAACATTCAAAAATCCTTAGTTGCCATTTGCTTCTGAAAACTAAAGTTCCAGTAATAAAATTGAGTATGTAAACGAACATGTTTTTGAGATCAGTAGAAAACAGATTTATTCCCACAGGCATTTAACAATGATGGTAACAACTCTGTAGAAAACTGTTAAGCTGTAGTGATACCTGAACAGCCAACTCAGGGATGGTCTTCACCACACCCATGGACAGACTCATTTTCAAACATCCAGTATTTTAGCAGCTCATTGGGTTTCCAGTTAAACTTCCTACAGTGCTAAAATACCACAACTGAACATGTAAGACCTTGTTAGAATTTTAAAATCCAATTTATTTTGGCTTCTCAAGCCTCTTGTAAAATGTAGCCAAGTAACGTTGAATTCTGTAGTCCAAGAGCCAATAATAAAACAACCAAAAGTACACACTGTGCTTGAATCTGCAAATAATTAGGTACCCAAAATTAAGAAAAAGTAATAGAAAAGTAAAAGAACAACGACAACAAAAAAATATTGCACAGCCACATTACCTAGAAAGTAAAGTCGATGTTAAAAAGCCCTACGTGTGGATGATATAAATTATCTTCCATATAAAAAGTATAAATATCTCTTAAAATACAGCTGCAGCTATACTTCAATACCACACATTATTTGATTCATCTGTTAATGAGGTAATAACCAAGTCTCTTCCAATGCTCTTCTCTACTGAAAATATTTTAGGGCAGCAACAAGAAAGAATTTTTCTAAAAATATTTCTGAATCAAGAACAGCAATGTGTGCAGCTCTCCCAATGAGAGAATCTGCTGTATTGGGTAATGCATTAATTACATTATAACGAATCAAATTACATTCCTTATTTTGAAGAACTGGCAGAAGCAGGTTCTGGATCATTTCAGCATAAATTGGTCCTGTAAAGGAAAAGAAAAGTTGTAGTGTGTGAGTCAGCAGAAACAAATGCAGTTCTTTGGACTATATTCTTCTTGAGTTCAAGGTCAGAGTAAGAGAGAAATTATACATATTATGGTGTTGTTCTCTTAAAGCAGAATATACAGGAAGTTTAATTTGCCCCCAAATGTTGGAAAAACAATTTTGAGCTATGCATGTATTTGTGCACTTCTTGTAAGAACAAGCTCATCAAGATTTATCACACTATGTAAAAGGCATTTATTGGCCAATATGTAATGTTAAAATGCAATAGTGCTAGGATGTCTCAACAGCACAGACCACAAGCAGCCATCACTAGGAACAGGAAAACCATGTTTTGTTTCAGAGCTGGTATTAAGCCTCAACTATATACAGCCCACACGTGTGATGCTGCAACTTGATGTGCTCAAAATTCACAATTCATGGGGTAACACATCAGGGGCTGTTTTCATCCCACCTAATTTGCAAAAGAATCTATAAGCTAGCAAAGTGTATAAGCTAGAAATGTATTCAGTCTCATCTCCTTCTACATGCAATAGAACAGATACAGAAATCAATTCATCTCCCACTTGGATTTTCTCTCCATTATTACAGAGTAAGCCCAGTGTGTGTAAATACATACCAGAGGTGCCTCAGTTAAGCATCCAAAATGAAATGCAATGAGTCTGGGACCTATGAGGTTTACCCTGTGTGGTGTGTTTACTTTGCAGGATGTTTATTACCTGATTGTTTATCCTTTAAAGCTGTTTTACACATCTCAATGCGAGCTGAGTGGTAAGGAACGTAACGATCCTGCAGAGATCCAACCAACACAATGTTTTTGAAGTAATGAAGGCCTACAGGAAAAGAGCAAAAGATGTCAATTATAATGAATCTCCTAACAATTACTACAGCATAATGAAACATTTACAACTGAAATGCAGCACCGATTTATTGCAAGACCTTGCACAAACCCACAGGAAAATAAATTACAAGAGGTAGAGCTGCAATGTAACAAGATGCTGGGCACTGGCCTTTCCCATGTACGTGTTTTAATCCATACAGGAGTGACCCACCTGGGATTTAACCTGGGATTGTGGTGCCTTGACAGTGATGTTTCAGTCAACAGCACAGGGGTTGCTGCTACAAGCAACAATCCAGGATGCTGCCCACCCAGAGTGGCTGTCTCTGTTAGGCACTACCCACAGTAAGGGCTGGCCAGCCCAAGCACAGCTGAGGGCTCCACACAACACAGCTTCCCAAATACAATTAAGCCTTTCTAATTAAACACTGACTTCCTACTTCTTGAAGATGCACTCTAATGGGAAGATAATGTTAGGGTAGGAACCCCCAGTAATGAGAGAGTTACAGTCCTTAAGACATTTAATTGTTACATACTCTCTAAAGAGCTTCAGCACATTGCTGTTGCTGCCCATCTGCTTCAGGCTGGATCCAATGAAGCATTTTAGGAAATAAGTTGCCTTTGCCTTAGAACAGCCCCATCTGAATATTGTAGCCATCTACATTTAAATACAAAGGCAACTGTTATGCACAACCAGAAAATGCTCCAACAGTTCAGGCACATGGGAAGGTAAGTTATCCTGAAAAGCAGCATGGCTGGCTCTGGGAATCTCCCATGTTAAGTGCTTACATATTATAAATGGTAGCTTTGATCCCTCTCTGTCTGCACTGGTGCTAATGAGTTTTGCACTGATGCTGTTAGCCTGACTTTTTAATTTCCAGAGAATAATGCTTAAATCCTGTAGCTGCTAGTTTTTAATTTACATAATGTACTTTGTCAGTTCTGAGAATCACTGAAATACTGCAAATGAATCAATTTTAGAAAGGTGCTTCTTGGAATGTGCAGCAAACTTCTGTCTCAACCTCCACAAATCAAACTTTTCTTTCAGTAAAAAAAGAGATCTGACTGTACAGATCTGGAATAAGTTTCTCTCTGCTTTTAGAAGCTACACTGTCATGACAAAGTTCTGCAGATTCCCTGCTCTGTTCAGGCTAAATACATACTAAGTATTATACATATCTGTTCCTGAAGCTGTCAGTGGAGCCTCAAGTGAAAAATACTCCTTTCTTTCAGAGGTTGCTTCCTAATTTTCATTATTATGTATACTCCACGTGCTGAAGGCTGCATCTCTAAACCAAGTCAGTTACAGAAACAATCCTGAACAACTTTAGCATGCAAAAAAAAAAAAGTACCTTCACATCTATAAAAACATACAGAAAACCAAACTAGATTCTGGCTCCAGTCCTCTTCAAATAGAAAGTCTCTTTGGATTGGTTTTTTTTTGGCTTGTGCCCACTGGAAAACAATCCTGTCTCAAAAGATCAACTAAATTACTGGAGTCCTCATTTGACATCTGATGAAAAATGACTGCAGCAAATTTTAAATGAACATGCAGATGCCAGTTCCAGAACTCTGTACTGAGTTGAAAAGAATGCATGTGGAATCAATCAAGGACAGGAATTCTCTACAGACTAATCTCTAATAGTTTTGGAAATTCCTTGGGAGTCTATCTGTCTTGATCAAGTTTTCTGATATGCTCTTTCCCTAAAGAAATAGTCATTAACATTCATGTAAAAGGCACACTGAAGCAGACTGCCTAGATCTTTTCTTCAACCTGAAGAAGGAAGAGATATCCTGGGGAATCCTTAGAGGAAGGTCAGTCCACATCAATCAACATTTATAATGCAGATATAGAAGATGCTGGTATATATCGGTGTCAAGCAACAGATGCTAAAGGAAAAACTCAGGAAGCTACTGTTGTTTTGGAAGTTTATCGTAAGTAAAATATCAAAGGTATTTTAAAGGCCACTGCTGTTGAGGAAGTAAAGCTGACCAAAATATCTTACAAGCTCTGAACCTTATATTCTTAATAATAAATCAATCTCTTGCAGTTTAGTTAATAGCTATTATGATGATTATGGAATAAATGACAATTCAGTAGTATTGTATATCACTTTTGTATATTAGAATGCCATCTTATGTGGGTATGCAGTATGCCCCTATGGAAAACAGAAAATAAAAGAATGTAAATTATACTATATTGCATAGATTGATAAAAAAAATCTAAAAGCAATACATTCAACATGTACACAGTGAATATATAAGGCAAGATCTTCGTTAGTGAAATGGGGGGATGTATTGCAGCAGGCTTTCATCTAAATTATCCTCTTAATTGGAGAATAGATTTTTCACATATTTCTACAGACAGAGTGGAAGTTATGTGTCTAGGAACATTTCAGTCTTATGTGAGGAAACTGTATTATGGAAATAATTCTGTATTATCACAAATAGAAGTCTTGATCGTCATCTTATCTCATTTGGTTTTAACATATAATTTCAATGCTAAGTGAACTGGATGACACTTGCTATATTCTGTTTTCTTCTTTTTCAGAAAAACTCACTTTCCAAGAAGTAATATCTCCACAGGAGTTCAGGCAGGGAGAAGATGCAGAAGTTGTTTGCCGTGTTACTAGTTCACCTGCTCCCATTGTCAGCTGGTTGTACCGGAATGAGGAAGTCACAGCTTTTGCTGACAGTTAGTATTTTGGTAACTCTTTAAGTTATACATTCTAATTAATATTAAAATGTTATTGTAAAAGAACAATCACATTAAATTGGAGGATATTAATTAGCCCATCAGCTCAAGTAGAATTTAAGCCATTTCTGAGATCTGTAGAGAATCTACATGCAATGTTGGTTTTTTTTCATATAATTTTTTTTCCAACTGGGGGTTCTGTCTAGATGTAACATGAGGGTCCAAATGCTAAAAATATTTCCAGGGGTACCTTCACAGAAACTATTTTTGAGCTGCTGTGTATGTAGGGGTTGAACAAATTTTTAAAACATACACAGGTGAACACTATGCACATAAAGCTGTAACACTGACCAAAGACTGTGTTGACTGTGGTATAGTCACATAGTAGCTCAGGGAATTCTGTAAGGCTAGACTTTCTAAGCTGTTGTGAGAGTTTACTTGCATGAGTGTACCAGGTACCCACCAAAATTGGTGTGTGCCCACCAAAATTGGTATATCCTCCCCTGTCCTCATCTGTATAGTGGAGATAAAATATAACAAAAGTCTCTTGTGTCAAGATAAAGACAGGGGAAGATCACTCAGCAATTACTGTCATGGGCAAAACAGACTTCACTTGGGGAAATTAGTTTTACTTATTACAAATCAAGTCAGAGTAGGATAAAGTAAAATAAAAACTAAGACCTAAAACTGTTCCCCATACCCCTCCCTCCTTCCGAAACTGAACTTTACTTCTGTGTTCTCTACCTCCTCCTCCTGAGTGGCACAGGGGGGTGAGGAATGGGAGTTGCAGTCAGTTGATGACATGCTCTCTGCTCCTCCTTCCTCATTGGTCCTCCCCCACACTCCTTACACTCTTCCCNAAAAGGTTTATTAAACACTGGCCCATCAGTCACCTTTACATGTTTTTCTTTCACTTACTTCAAGAATAAGTTTTGAACAAGTATACCCTTTAGTTATATGATCCACATCTTTATTTTCCCACACCACACATAACACAAGATCTGTCATGCATACTGTAAATATTAAAACCCCAACACACCTGAACTGAAAGTGAGTCTCAGCAATTAATAAACCTTTTTTTTTTTACCTTGTGCAGCAAAATATTCAACTGCTGAATTAAAAAACCTACTCCAAAATCTAATTAGGCCAACATTTCCAGATTGCTGTAGTTAGGCAAAAATGCTGGAAGATTAAAACCTGATTCTATCAGAACAAAATAGATTTGAACTCATCACATCACAACATCTACTGAACAGATCACACATTTTTGCAGAGTACTATAAAAAACAGTGAGTCTGTCATTAACTAGAGAACATGAACTTTTTCAACAGGATTTGAGATAGCTTGGGAAAAACCAATCCAAGTGAAAGATCACTGCTGAAGTAACAACCTTTATCCCTTATTAATGTTCGTTCCTGTAGTAATGAACCTTTAATAGGCTTTACAAATTGTTATGATGATCCTTATCACCTAATGGAACTTCAGTCTCAGTCCAAGTGAATTTATGCATATGTGGAGAGCTCAATTTCTCTCATTTCACCATACTGCCATTCATGTCCATTAGTGAAATAATCATTACTGACTTAATGTTATCTATAAAGTAACAACTTTTCCGAATAATATGTCAATTGAAAAAAAATCTATATGAAACAGCAGGTACAGAGACCTGGTAACTCATAACTAATGAGGAATAACATTTTATGTATGTTCAGGCAGCAGAATCAGATGTTAAGCCTGCCTTTAGCTATAGCCAGCATCCAAGTAGGAAATGGGAGAAGGAGCCACTGGTGCTATGGGCTGCTGACATTCTCTGGGACTTGTATCACTAAAAGGATGACAAAATTCCATACCACTGTCCTTGAAGTAATTTAAAGCAAAGCTCCAGTTACTTGCCATAGGTTATATTCACTGTGGATACCACAGAGTTTTTGAGCATAATCAAATCAAAATTACTTAAGCTTAAAGAAAAAAAAAAAAAAAAAGAAAAAAAAAAGAAGTACAATCTGATTCCATTAAGTTACCTGCCATTTTCCTTAGGAATATACTAATCATAGAATTCCGGAACAGCCACCTACTCAACTCTGATGTCAGATCAGATAGCTCAGGGTCATACCTGCTTGCTTTGACTTGAAGGAAAGGTCTTGGTTTTGTCCAGGCACACTACTCCCAGTATTTCCACAGTAATGGCCATTTACACACTGGTTTGGAAATGGGGATCTGGAAGCTTTGCTAAAAATTCTGTCTGGAAATACAGACTTGAAAAATGATGCCCCAGAAGGCAGGCATCTCCTGCAGCCTGTCTTCCGTACTGCTTTGGAAACTACCTGTCACACACACAGAATTGTGCCTCAAAATTCAAGCACTGAGATCCTGAGACACCTGAGGTCTCAGATTAAGATGCACTTCCTTGCACTACAGATGCAAGGAAGCTTAGACTATCAGTTGAAACAATCAGACTTTCAACAAGAAGTCTGATTAAGGAACTAGATTTACATCAAGAGTTTAATTTCAGCTCAGACTCTGCCTTGAAGATTTTACTTTAAAGAACCTGGCTCCAGACACCATAAAACCTACCAGACTCTTCCAGCATTGTTGGACCAGAGCTACTGAAGGCTGGGAAGTCCTTCCTCTCAGGAAAACTGTCCAAAACAAACTGTCTTTTCCTCTTTTCAGAGGTTAGGAAAACACGTTTTTAAAGAGGGGAGAGAAGGCAATAAACAAGCAACATCAGAATTCCACTAACCAAGGCCTGGGGAAGGACTGAGACACATGAATCTAAGCCTACCTGTGTAACTACAAAGACACCCTGGAAGAGATTCCAGCTATACAGTCACATCTGCCAACTCTGTGGCACAGAAGGAACAGCGGTGTAGAGCCAGCCTGTTGGAATTAGGAATCCCTCATCCATCATAATGCCTATTTGCAGCACAGTTGACTTTGGACTAGCTCTAGTCTGCTGCTGTGGCTGCCAAAGCTGATTCATTGTGCTCTGAAGTAAACAGGGATCATGAAGAGACTGGCTTCTGAATGCATTCCTGAGTGGGAATGCTCATTGGGCATATTCTACAGCTGAGAAATGGGACTTAAAAAAAATTCAAAGTAAAGCTGAGGTAGAAAAACTGGAGGTCCAAAGTCTGTTGCAGGAAGCACTCCCATCAGTGAGTGATAAATTCCTAACTGGGGCAGCACGCAGTATTTGAGGTTTCCTTTGCAGAAGCTGGTCTCAGCAGGCTGTGTTTAACACACTGTTCACTACAGGAGGACATGTTCTGTCCAAAGGTTTGGAGTTAGTCTGCAGAAGATCAATCACACTCCATAGCAAACTGGGACCCACTTCCAGCAACTCCACACTTTTTCAGGTGACTGACTGACAGGCTTGTGTTTCATTCAGCAGGCAAAGAGCAGCTGATGGAACTGGACTCTTGTTTTTATTCCTTGTCCTCACCAGTGTGTGTGTTTGGCATTCTGAACAAGGTATTCACACCCAGAAGTCTTGTCTAAACACAAGCTAAAGCCAAACATTACCTCAGTGACATTTGTATTCGATGATCTAAACATCAGTATAAGATGGGGGCTCTAAACCCATTGAAAATGACCATCTGAAGTACCTGGAAGAATTTAGTGTGTTTCTTAGGATTCCCTGGAATCTGTTTATTTTTAGGAAAAACATAAGCAAATAAAAAGAATATTCTAATTGAAGAGTAAAAAAACCCCACAAACCAAGAA